>JAODPA010062099.1:0-11119 GCA_025585075.1 Nepenthes mirabilis | reverse complement strand
TGAAAGAAAAACAAGAGTGTTTTTCTTGGTAAGCTTTGGAGAGTTTTTCTCTTTAACTTCTTGGGTGTGTAGCGGATACTCCATCTTGGAGGTTATTTGTAACCTATTTCACATAGTGGATTTGCTGTTGCCTCTGCTCCCGTGGTTTTTCCCTTCGGTTCCAGAAGGGTTTCCACGTTAAATCTGGTGTGTTTCTTCTTCCTTGTTGACCGTCCGTCCGAGTGCTGTCCCTCCGTGTCCGAGCGTTTTGTCCCCTCGGTCATTGCACTTTGGTGAGCATTCTGTCCGAGCGCCCGTTTGCCCCAACAAGGAATCCTACCAGAAGAAATTAGTCTTGCCATCTCCAATGAAATGACAGATGAAAGGCACGATATGATTCTGCCACTTCATGATTTTTCAATAACTCCATGAAATCCATTTAACCCAGATGGATTCCTATCATCAGCATGCATGTAATTTAGATTTATTAGATTAATAACAATTATCTCAAAAAATTGGTAAAACATAAATTATTATTAGAACTTAGTTACGGATAGGTCAAATATCTCATCCTCTAAAATGAGAGGGGTAAGTTTTATTTTGATGAGTAAGCATACTACATAAATAAAATGTCTATATAATTTATAATACAAAACAACTTGACAAATAGGTTTTTAAAATAGATATGAACCTGTTATGTATTTGAATAGGAAAGGCGGTGAACTTGTATGATCAGCTGGAGAAGAGGGAGCATGGGCTAATAATGGTAGGTGTATTTGGTGATAAACCATGCTTTTCGTTGGAGAAGGTTGCCTCACGCAATTATTAGCAGGATGATTCAGACGGTGAACGAGAATCGTTGGGTGAGAAAATCCTTTCCCTCTCCATGGTTGAATGCCTCTTTTTTTCCCCACTCTTAGGCATTCTTTCTTTTTTTATTGGCCAAGATGCTTAACTAGAAAGGCTTTTTTTTCACAGGTAATATCTAAATGCATGGTAGGTTTTAATTAGATGTGTGATTTGGGCAAATGATATTGTAATACTCGATTACCATTTAATTTCATTTGATATTAAATGTTATTTTGGATTAAATTAAATATACTAAAAAATAATTGTATAATGTAAATTTGAAGAAAGTCAGAGTAGGAAGCAAACAGGCAGCTAAGACAAGCTCAACACATGCCTGAGTGTGTTTTCCAATGTAGGTGCATTTGAGGAGCATTTGAGGTGGCGCTTAAGTGTGAAAACTAGAATAGGTGCGCTAGAAGGGTGCTCGAAGTAGTGCTCATGCACAGTGAGAGTTTGAGTGTGACACTTGACTCGAGTCTGAGTTGTGCTTGTGCACCATTTTGCCTATATAAGGCCTAATGAGTACAGTTTGGCCATTTTGTACAGGAAAGAAGAGAAAAGAGAGAGAAAAAGAAAGAGAAAGAAGAAAGAGAAAGAGAAGAATAGGTAATTCGGATCATCCTTTTATTAGATATGTAAGATTGAATGTTAAGACAACTATCATTATACCACATCCTTAATTTATTTCTATTTTTTATTATTTTTGTTTACATTTGATGGTTTTAATGTGTATATATGTTAGTTTACTTATCCTATTTGATTCATTTGTGTATACATGTCTCTTTTATTGGTTGTTTTGAAATTTTGCTTTAGTTTTATAAATATTTAAAAATTTTACTTGTTATGTCAAAATGGGTAAATATATTTGAGGTATTATGTTATGTATAAGTATATTTGTAAAGAAAAAGTCATGAAAAACTTACATATAAGCTATGCATATGATATCTATGCATTGTTACTCTAAGTTGGATTCTACCTTTATTATGTGATTTGATATGTGACATATTCTGAGAAAAAAAGCTTATGATTTGTGACCTTCATGACTTTCCTAAGTGGAAGCTTCAACCTTTTTCACAAGTCAGGAAAAGTTCTGTGATATGTGATGTAGAGATCTTCTTTAATTGTATTTTATGAGAATCATTGTAAGGAATTGAACAAAACTAATATATTCAAACGTCCTAATATATCAGACATGAGGAATGCACTCAGCTCCGCAAGTGAAAAAAGATAGTGATTTCGCTCCCATCTACAGAAGATAGTATATAAACGGCCCTACCTATAGGTTTAAATAGTAGTTAATATGGTTCAAAATTGTCAAAAGTATATATAACTCTTCCTTAATTTAACATTTTAATCTTTAGTTCTCCAATTTGTATAAGTTTTGGATTTTAATACTTTTTTTTTGCATTGATTTATATTGAGACTTCATTTGAGATTTATAGATTTCGCCAACAGCTAGAATTCAGTCAGTCTTGTACGTTTAGATATATTGTTTTGTTTTGGATTATACAGTTTTATTTTGATTTATACTTTTAAGTATGAGACCAAATTTGGACTTTTACTGATAGGCATCTGAAATTGAGATTTTACACATTTTATATATGTGTTTATGGCCACTCATCCTGATTTTTGGACACAACGTTTGTTATATTATATTATATACTGATACTTATTGAATTTTAGGCCCACATCTTCATTTTCTTATCATCTTCAGATTAATGAGTTTTGGATACATTGCAGAAAGTTTGGACGCAAATTGGATTGAAATTTCTTCTATTTTGATGAGTATTAGTCTTTTGTTTAGATTATAATCGTATTAGTTGTATTTGGATATTGAAAATGATCTGATATAGGCTCATGGTTTTGTATGAGTCGATTGGGTCATTCTGTTGTCTGATAATTGATGTCATTGGTTAGTGTTGGATTTGTGGTCTAGTCGGACTATTTGTTGTTGCCTTTCCTTGCAACAACCTGGAGCAGGTCATTTATTTTATTACTCGATGAGTTATCTGATGAGATCATGTAAATGATTTGTATTTTAATTTATTATTAATGAATATTGAGGTTATATAGTTTGTTGTCACATCACGCTCGAATTTAAAAATTTATTTGGTTATTATTTCATATTTGGGATTTAAACCTTATGGGTTGTAATTAATTATAATTATTAGACTTACTTTGATCCGAAGTTATGATAGATAGTACACCGCATCTTAATGGTGGACAAAATTTTTTTAGGTTGGTGCCATACTAGTAGTGGTCATACTCAAGGTAGTAAACACCTTTGTCGGCCAGGTGCCACATTGTGGTTGATATGATACCCAAACCTAGGCCACTCTGCTGGGCTAGAGCATCTCCCAATAGCTCAACCTTAGTTGACATCACATCCCGCTAATGTCATTTCCCTAGGGTGGCATATCTCTTGGCCATCATACCAAGGTTGACGTTAGGCCCCCCATCCAATGCTATTTTCCTAGGCATTTAGCACTTATCATTTCCCTATTTGGGGCGTTGCAATTATATGTTGCATCAAGCGTTGCCAACGCAATTAGCCATAATGCTCTAAGTTCGGCCCGTTAAGTTAGTTGCTTGATTTGGATATGATAGTTTAGGTTGTGCAATTAATTTGGGTTTCTTTTTCTTTGGGTCTCTAGCATTTAGCCTTGGCCCATTGCATCATATCCTAACACTAGTCACCTAATATTGAGGTCGAGACTCATCCTTAGAGCACATTTATCCAAATCAATCGTTCATCTAACTACATGTTTATCTAAATTACTAGTTTAGTTGAACTAGTCATTCATCCAAACTACTTGCCCATCAAACCACTTGTCCATTTGAACTACTTGTCTATCTGAACCACTTGTTCATTCAAACTAGTCACTGTGGTTGTAACTTATCCTCAAATGCTATCTTTTTACATTCATCCAAAGTAACATTTTATCCAAACTAAGTGTTTATTTGAACCACTTGTTTGTCTGAACCACTCATTCATTCAAACTAGTCATTGTTTCAAACCACTTGTCCATTGAAACCACTCATCCATCTAAAACGACTTGTTCATCCAAACTATTTGTCCATTTGAACCACTAGTCCATTTGAACTACTTGTCTATCTGACCACTTATTTATCTAAACCACTCGTTCATCCAAACTATTAGCTCGTCATTCATTTTATTAAACAAGTCGGGTGACATCCGACCAATGCAAGCCCATGATGGTTGATGGCAGCCGTTGGCCCACTAGGGTTGGCTAAGTGCTGCCTCAGGTTGACAAGGCGCCAGCCCTGGCATTGACTAATGGCCAACCCAGTGTCAACTGTGTGATAGATCACGTCCAAAATTTTATTCTTAATCATAATTATAATTAATCATCTTTTAATTATCAATTTGACTGATAAATTAATCAATTGATTAACTAGACGTGAATTTTTTACGTTGAAACCATAATCAACTCTTTATAATAATAAAACATCATATACAGGATCCAAATATATTGCCAAATCAAATATAATTGTAAAAACTCAAACCTTACAAGTAGAAAGCTAACCCAACATTGATTGGTGGCTGACACCTAGGGTCGATAGATGCCAACCATGATGCCCCTTGGCACTTGGCGTCGAGCCACATGAGCACCAAGTGCCATGCATATGGTGAGCGCCGCATGCAAGGTGCCGTCAAGCACTATGACCTGGGCCAAGTGCCCTGCATGTTGCAAGTGTCGCGTGTAGGTGATACCATCAAGAGCGGGTTCCAACCTTATTTAAGGTTTGCCCCTACATTTTTCAGCCATATCACATCCTTTTATAAAATGGATAGAGTTTTTAATACCCGTTCACATATTTCAATACATGATTTATCATAATTACGCAAGAAGCCTAGAGTTTCTATAGAGTATGAAATAATTGTGCCTAGACTAGATGAGTGGGCAACCTCCCCACTGCTAAACTATGTTAGTGTTTATGATGCCTCTTCAATGGCGGATGTGCACTATTGGCTCTAGAATTAGCAGATCCCTTTAATACCCTTGGCATGCCTCTAGCTCGGCTTAAATTGAACATCGTTAGGTATATTGTTGCCTTATGTGTATTTTTTTCATCGACAAACATTTTTAGCGTCTCCCATAGTTATCAGGAATATGTTTAAATTTTGGAATGAAAATTCTAATTAGCTCTTTATTTTCCTTGGGGAACCTCACTATTCTTAGGTGGAAACCTGAGCTTAGTAAAAAATTAGAAAGGTTATTTCTTTTTCTTAAAATATGATGACAGGTGATTTGTTCTTTCTAGTTAGGGTGAGTTAAATTCCATCTTTTGAGGGGATGTGTATTGGGGTCACTCCCGTGTGAAGATGTTCTTGGTCCGAAGACTTAAATTGAGGACGAGAACTTTGTACGATTATGGTTCGCGGACTTGTGCGCTGAACAACTGATGACTCTGCACAGCATAGGCTTAAGGACTTTACATAATTAAGGCATGAGGACTTCTTAAGGGACGAAGTCTGTGACTAAGTACGATGACTCTGATGAAGGCATAGTGCAAACTTATTACTTACATAGGAAAGGTTACAGAAGGATGGTTAACCAAGCAATGGGAGGTTGATCGGCTAAGAGAAGAAGATAGTCAATGGGAAGGTTGATCGGTTGAGGACAGGCATTCTGAACAACTTTCTTCTGTAAAAGCATGCAGTTGACTTTTCTGATTGGATAGTTGGTTTCAGGTCAACTATAAAGGGGAAGGAAGACGTCATCTCTGGGAAGATGACAAGTCAACTTGCAGAGAAATGCATGCGCCGTCTACTGTAGAGCAGAACGTGCGTTGACTATCATAGAAAAGTTCCAGCTATACACGCAACCACTATGTTGAATAGGTGGTTGCTCGATTAGTCTGGATGTATATATATATATTGAACTCTGTAAAAGAATATGAGATGAGGAGTGAAAGAGTGTTAAGAAAGAGAATAGTAGTGAGTGAAAAAAAAGTATGAAATTTTTTGTGTTATCGTACTCTACTCTTCATTTTTCGTCTCAAGGGCTTGTGTAGCCATACAATTTTTTATAACTGACTTCATATAGTGAAATTTATTTATGAACTAAATATTCCATAATTTTTTTCTCATTCTAGAAAAATTTTTCACGTAAAATTACGGTATACTCTTCTTCTTCCTTATTCCTTTTTCACTACGATGTGTTCCTAGTTGCTGATTCGATGTCATTTTTTCCAACAAGTGGTATCAGTGATAGGTTGAGAACCTTCAATTAAATAGTATCTTCTTCAAAGAACTTGCTATTTAGTGTGGAGCAATTCGATTGGTAAGATAATTTTATCATTTGACAAAAAAGTATGAAGAATATTTTTACCCAAAAAGAAACGATAAAAGTGCTGCAAAAGAAGGATGAGAAGTCAGAGAACTTGACCGAAAAAGAATAGAAAGATAAGATGAATCTTGTAAACTATACCATTAAATTATGTCTAGCAGACAACACGCTTTAGAAGGTTTTTGGCTTATCAGACCCGGCAAAAGTCTGGAAGAAATTTAAGAGTAGGCATAAGTCCAAATCCTTGACAATAAAGTTGCACGTGAAGAAGTAGTTTTATAAACTACGTCTGTTCAAAGGGAAAAGATTTGAGAAGCACCTTGATGACTTCAACAAAATTATGACGTAAATGTCGGCCATTGATGAGGGGATTAAGGAGGAGGATAAGGCGTTGGTGTTGCTGATTTCTTTACCAATCTCGTGCGACCATATCATTACAACCTTACTATTTGGGAATGACATACTCAAGTTGAACGAGGTCATTACTTCCTTACTCATGAATGAGTCAAGGTGGTTACACTCTGAGGTATTTGTGACCGAGTTATAGGAAAGAAGTAAATGATAGGGCCAAAAGCCTGGAGGGAAGAACGGCAGCAAGTCCCGGTCAAGGTTTCAAAACCTTGAGTGCCATTATTGTGGTAAGAAATGCCACATTAAGAGATACTGTCACAAGTAAAAGCATGAGAACGCCGAAATGGAGAACAAAGTAGAAAAGGGATGAGGTGAAGAAAAAGCCTCGGTCTTAATGGTCACAGGAGGTGATCTCCTGTTAACTTGTGAAATGGATGTTGCGACTTTGACGGACCATGAGTTCGATTGGATAGTGGATACTGGTGCTTCTCTCCATGCCACATCCAGAAAGAGATTATTCACTTCTTACACACTAAAAAATTTTAGGGTTGTAAGAATAGGAAATGAAGGAACGTTCCCGGGAGTTGGCAGAGTTGATGTATTACTTATCACTAATAATAGGACAAAGCTATTGCTGAAGGATGTACGGCTTGTCCATGATATCTGGCTGAACGTAATTTAAATTGGTAGACTTAATGATGAAGGTTATTGTAATATTTTCTGTGAAAGAGAATGGAAGTTGACCAGAGAGGTCTCTGGTTGTTACACATGGAAAGAAGTGTTCTGTCCTCACTATATGGCTGAAAAGCAATGAAGGGTCTCGTTTCATGTAGACTCGTTCTCTATGAAGGTGGAACTACTTGACTTGGTCCACACTGATATATGTGGACCATTTAAAGAAAAGTTATTTGGAGGGGCCCAATATTTCTATCATTCATTGATGACTGTTCAAAAAAAATATAGGTTTTCCCACTTAAGACCAAGGACCAAGTCCTCGGTACTTTTGAGTATTATCATGCTGTGGTGGAACAACAGACGGGAAAGAAGTTTAAGACCGTCTGAAGTGACAATGGTGGTGAATACATTGGGGCATTTGATACCTATTATCAAAAGTATGACATTCGACATCAGAAGACGTCACAAAAGGCACCACAGTTGAATGGAGTGGTCGAGCGGATAAACTGCACACTTTTAGAAGATGCCACCAAAAAGGTGTTTGCTTTTTGAGGCAAAACTTCCTAAATACTTCTAGGTAGAAACTTCGAAGACGGCGATCTATGTTATTAATAGGTTACCCAGCAGACCGTTGAATGGTGAGGTGTCAGAAAAGATTTGGTCTGGAAAGGAGCTATCATATAGCCACCTTTGGATGTTTGGGACTAAGCCCTTTGTTCATATTTCAAAGAACGAGAGGACCAAGTTAGAGCCAAAGACAATGTAATGTATATTTCTGGGCTACGGGAATGATGAATTTGGATACAGATTTTATAACCCAACTGAGAAGAAGCATGTCCGGTCAATCGATGTAATTTTTGTTGAAGATAAAATAATTGGTGATATTGGTAAGAAGACCAAATCTGACGTCGATCGGACGAACAAAATAAGTGTTGATATTGTCCGTCCGATACCTTTTCACCACGAGGTCAATGGCCCAGGAGTGATCAAGGAAAATAATGAGGTAATCATGGCCCCTGATGAAAACTAGGATGGAGTCACTCCTTAATCGATCGAGGGGGTTCCTGTCTGACAATCCTCGAGAGACAAATGACCATCCGTCCATCTGTCATCCGGTGAGTACACCCTGCAATTGATGCAGGAGAGTTTAAAATTTTTGATGAGGTTATGAAGGACAAGAATAAGAAAAGATGGTTGGAAGCCATACATGATGAAATAAGCTTTCTGTATGAAAATCATATGTTTGATTTAGCTGAACTGTCTAAGGAGAAGAAAGCCCTGAAGAATAAATTAGTCTTCCATTTGAAGACATATAAGAACACCACACAGCCAAGGTTCAAGGCGTAGTTGGTAGTAAATAGCTTCAATTAGCGTAAGGGTATTGATTTTGATGAGATATTTGTCCCTGTGGTAAAAATGTCCTCAATAAGGATCGTACTTAGTTTAGCTGCTACCTTGAATCTAGAGGTGGAACAATTGGATGTCCGGACAGCGTTTCTTTATGGTGACCTTGAGAAGAAAATTTATATATAACATCCAGGAATATTCAAGGTCAAGGGGAAGGGATGGCTAGTATGTCGTCAAATAAAGAGCTTATACGGATTGAAATAGGCTCTACGACAGTGCTATAAGAAATTTGAGTCTGTTATAATCGATCAAGGATACCGAAAAATTACTTTTGACCATTGTATATTTGTACAGAGATTTTTTGAGGATAACTTTGTCATCCTTCTTATTTACGTGGATGACATGTTAATCATTGGACGCAATGGCCCTCGGATAAAGGAGTTGAAGTAGCAAGTTGGGCAATCATTTGCTATGAAGGACTTAAGGCTGGCGAAATAGGTTCTGGGTATCAGAATAATTTACAATCGAGAGGCAAGGAAATTATGGTTGTCCCAAGAAAGCTATATTAAAAATGTGTTTTATCGTTTTAACATGGATAATTCCAAACCATTGAGTGCTCCGCTGGCAAGCCACCACGAATAGAACAATCAGCACAGCCCATCTTTTGATGAAAAAAATCCTAGCATGAAAAACGTCCCATATTTCTCGGCTATAGGCAGCCTGATATATGCTATGGTGTATACAAGACTAGATATATCCCATACCGTTGGCACTGTCAACCGATTTCTGTCCAATCTTGGAAGGGAGCACTGATCTGTCGTAAAGTGGATAACGAGATACCTTCGGAGGACTTCTAAAATAAGTCTGTATTTTGAAGGTGACAAGCCTCTGTTGGTAGGATATATTGATGCAAATATGGCCAGAGACATTGACACCCGAAAGCTAACTTCGGGATTTTTGGTCAAATTTGCTAGAGGAGTAGTCTCCTGACAGTTAAAGTTACAGAAGTATATTACACCTTCTTCCACTGAGGCTGAATTTATTATTGTGACAGAGGCTTGCAAAGAAATATTGTGGATGAAGAAATTCATCAAAGAACTGGGCTTTAAGTAAGAAAGATATATGATACCTTGTAACAGCCAAAATGCCATACACCTCTGCAAAAAATTCTCATTCTACTCTAGATCGAAATATATAGATATTCAATATTATTGGATGAGAGATGTTACTAATACTAGTCTGTTGTCACTTGAGAAAGTCCATACTGAGGAGAATAGAGTGGACATATTAACTAAAGTCTTGCCAAAAGAAAAGTTTGAGGTTTGCTGCAATTTGGTTGGGCTAATGGTTTTTGACTTTCCATGGTCATAAGGAAAAGTTTATTTGGGTCACTCCTGTGTGGAGGTGTTCTTGGTCCGGGGACTTAGATTGAGGACGAGGACTTTACGCGGTTATGGTCTGCAAACTTGTTCACTATGCAACCAAGGACTCTGCGCAGTATACCCTGAGGACTTTACATAATTAAGGCATGAGGACTTCTTAAGGGACAAAGTCTGTGATTAAGTCCAAGGACTTTAATAAAGGCATAGTACAGATTTGTCACTTCTACAGGAAAGGCTACAGAAGAACAGCCAGTCGGTCAACGGGGGGTTGATCAACTAAGAGAAGAAGGTGGTCAACGGGAAAGTTGACTGATTAAGGACAAGCATTCTGAATAGCTTTCTTCTGTAAAAACATGCAGTTGACTTTTCTGATTGGATAACTGGTTTTAGGTCAACTATAAAGTGGAAGGAAGACGTTATTTCTGGGAAGATGACAATTTAACTTGCAAAGAAATGCATGCGCCGTCTGCTGCAAAGTAGAGTGTGTGCTGACTGTTGTAGAAAATGGCCAATTGTGCACGCAACCACCATGTTGAGTAGGTGGTTGCTCAATTAGTCTGGATATATATATATATATATTCTATAACATCACAATTCTATAATTTCATATTCTATATTCATTGAACACAATTATCGTTCAGTCCTAATTATCCTACAAGTATCTGAGTCTCTCATCTGAATGGGTTAGTAAAATAGAAGTAATGAGTGAGTTAAAAGTTTTGTAAGGTGTATAATTTATAATTAAACATATATACTTTGTATTAAAAACATATCGGAATAAATAATACATCTAATTTCAATAAAGTGTTGTGAAATTTCATGGCAATACATATGTCCAATTTTATAGATTTTTTATCATACTCTTACTCTTTTATTATTATCAAATCATACTGAAATATAATTTTTTTAAGGACCATGGGTCAATAAGATCTTACCAATTAAAGGAGCAAACAATTAAAATCTAAATTATATTTATTTTTACACAATCAAAGGTAATACACTACTATTCATGATTCGTATGTGGGTCGTTATATAAATAACTTTGTATATAGGGTCAAATGCTACTTTTACATATAGATGATAGGTTTGCACATTGATTAACGACTATAATATATTAATGTATGTCATAATATACTTTCAATTGAAATATAATCATGGTCCAATATATATTCTTATAAAGACTCTACAGTTTTTCTTCATATTTCATAATCTTCTCATCCT
>JAODPA010062088.1:0-11119 GCA_025585075.1 Nepenthes mirabilis | reverse complement strand
TGCGTTCTGAATTTAAATTTTAAACAGATTTGAGTCAAATTAATTGTCTGAGTCTGTCTCCGTCCACTAAGTTCAGATCTTGCACACCACAACTAAGAATAAGAGGTTAGGCGTTAGCGGGATATTTTTCTATTGAAAGCACTCCGACACTTAAGTTAGTAAATAGCCGTTAAGCTTTGAAGGTAAAAATAATGAAAGTTGAGGAAATGTAGGGAGTGTTAAGATGGGTGTTTTGCTCTCGATGAGAGAGGCTTGGGTGCCCGTGAGAAGTGTAATCTCTGGGAACTGTGTTTGCTAGGAACAGAGATACAGAGAGTTAACGTTCTGAAAGCGTGGGAGTTTCGCAGAAGAAAGCTTCTCGTGAGCAAAGAGAGTGATTGAGAGCGTAAGAACTTTGTTGTAGAGAATGCAGAGTTCGCGAGTGTTTGTGAATAATTTTCAGTGTTGTCTGAATGCCCTCCCCTTGGAGTGAAGACTTTGTGGCCTTTTATAGGCGTTGTCCTATGTTTCCTTCCTTGTGCGGAAGGACTTGATTCTCATGTTCTGTTGGGATTGCTTCCTCTTTTGGCGGAGAGCTTCTGTGGCAGTAACGGTCGCTGCCTTGATTACCTTCCTTCTGCGCTCTTGTAATCCTTAGGGTTAGTAGCAGACAAGGAAAGGATTCTAGCGCCTTCCTTTAGGGATGCGTGTTGGATCTGCTGTTGACTGTTACTGAATAGATTGTCTTCTGTGAGGAGCGCGAAATCATGGGAGAAGACCGTTGCTGGTCATGGATAGACGCATGGGCCAAGTTGGGTCGCGTTACGCTTGGTCTTCAAGTGGTCAATATTTCGGTCAATAGAAGTGTTGACTGTCTTGGAAGTTGGCCATTTAAGTTATTCGTTCTGATTTTTCCGCCCTCTTTGGATTTCAATCGGTCAATGCGGGGCGTTGACCGTCCTAGCGTAAGATGGGCCGTAGCGATTTTGGACCGTCACTCCTTTCTGGGTCAGCCCATTACTAGCGTACCCATCACTAGCCCCCCATGCTGGTGGTCCAAGACTTTTGGCCCCCAGCATGTTTAAAATCGGATGCCAGTCGAGGCAGCCGCAAGGTCAATTTTCAGAGAGCTGGCTAGTCGGATTGTTGACCGCTTAGGATGAAATCCGGAGAACTTGTGAGGGAGTCAACTGGATCGTTGACTGCCTAGGATGAAATTCGAAGAACTTGCGAAGGAGTTGACCGAATCATTGACCGCATAGGGTGAAATCCGGAGAACTTGCGAAGGAGTAGTGTTGACTGAATTTGTTGACCATTTGGGCTAAAACCGGAGGACTGGCGAAGGAAGAGTTGACTGGACTTGTTGAACGCTTGTGCCAAAAATCTGGAGAATTGCGTCAGTTGAAATGATGCGCCATCATGCAGCCAGATTGTCAGCTCAAAAGTGGGCCACGCGTCTACACGCAAGAGGTTTGTGATCCCGGCAGTTAATGCGCCAGGGGATCTGAATCGACTGCACTCTTTTAGGAAGTGACAAGTGCCAACAATGATGGACGTGCTTTTACGAGATGGTTTTTCCTTTTCTGTTGTTCGTATGCCTTTAAGTATTCCGACCGTTATATTTTAAACTTCCCATGCTTTCTTTTGTCTTTCCTTTCCTAAGAGATTCCTAAGTGTTTCGCAGTCTTTTCTTTTACTTCCGTTTTCATGGCTTCTCAGATTGCCTATGTTCTCAGTGTGAGCGATGTATAGGAGTTGTACATTGAATACAACATTCCTAAGAAGATCGTCTTTAGAGTCCCTGGTAATGAGGATCAAGCATGCTCCCCTCCTAAGGGTTGCATCACTGTATATGAGGCCCACCTGAGGAGTGGGCTCCATCTTCTGATTCCTCAGGAGCTACTTGATATCCTCTCCGCTCTCCCAGTGCCCATCGCATGGCTTCATGCCAATACCGTGCGATACCTTTGCTCCATGTGCATCTTTATACGCCATCATTCTCAAATATTGACGATTGGCGCAGTGAGAGTGATGTTTCGCTTTACTTAGTATGCTGATTGGATCTCTCTGGCCCCAAGGGATCTTCCGATCAATAGCGCTATTTACGATTCGTTTAAGAATTGAAAAAATCGCTTCTTTTTTGTTCATTTTGCGGAGTCGTGGCCCTTGTCTAAGGAATAGGGTAAGCTACCAAAGGAGTTTACTGAAATGCCAGAGAAGACAAAGATTGACGCTATGAAAGAGGTGTTGAAGCTTGTGAGTAAACACTCTGGGGAGTTTAGGAGAGACCACCTGATTTCTCGAGAGGAGGCCAAGAGAGCTAATTGGGGTCCTCCTTCTCCAACACAGAAGTTTAGGTCGCCGTCGTCAGAGGCTTCTCAGAGGAAGAGGAAAGCCGGAATTATAATTGCCGGTGAACCTTCTCCTATTACTGCTCCCCCCAGTCTAAGGCAAAAGAGGGCTGCAACTTTGGAGCCTTCTTCGTCATCCTCTGGGCAAGATTACGTAGTTGCTAGTCATTTTTCAGTTGTGGGGGATAGTTCAGGTGAGGAAATGGCTCTTGGAGAATTTGAAGCTGTGTGGCGCAACAGAGCGAGTAGCACTGTGGTTTTGGCATGAGTGGCGCTGACATTGGCACCGCAGCTCGATCTAGTGGAGCCGGCTCCTGAGTTGCAGCCTCAGACGCTAGAGCCGGCTGTCGAGACGTAATCTGAGCCGACTTTCGAGCCATCGACTGGGATGCGTGAGCTGGCAGTTGAGCCATTGACTGAGCTGATTTTGGAGCCCATCATCGATCCGCCAGTTATTGAGCTGTTAGCTGAGCTACCATAGTAGATTTTTGAGCCGCTTACGGCGCCGAAGGAGCTAGCTGGCAGAGAGCTTGATGAGTCGGAGGAATCGATGATGGAGCTTTTGGAGGAGTGTGCGGCGGAGGCAGTTGCTAGGCCCAACTAGGAGGCTGCTGTGTTCAGTCCTCTATCTCCAAAGTCCAAATCCCGCAGCAGGCCAGCAAGGCCTGAACGTCGAATCTGGCTGGTAAGTTTTTGTAACTCTCCTTCTCCTATTCTTCTCCGTTTTTGTCATTTGAAATGCGCGGCCTTTGCAGGAGGAGAAAGTTGGCAAAGTAGTTACCAAGGTGCTGCACCAACGAGACTTGGTCATCTTTGATCGTGACAAGAAGATAGCCTGGTTTGAGGAGAAGTTGGAGCTACAGAGGGCAGAGCACCAGGAGGAGATAGCCACTCTGCAATCTGTGATATCAAGTCTGGAGGTCAAGAATGCGAAACTGAAGGATGAGAATACTCTGCTTACAAGGGCTATGGTGGCCAATCTGGAAGAAGAGATCGCCAGATTGAGAGAGGAGAACGTCCTGTTAACGGAAGAAAGGGATAGTGTTGTGGGGCATATCGATCAACTCGCAGAGCAAATGACATCATTAGAGAACGAGTTGACTACTCGCACACGCCCCCGTAAGGTTTCTGACATGCTGACGGTGCGGTTGTGGGAAGGCGTCTACCTTTGCCAGCGCATAGTGTGGCTAGTTGACCCCAACTTCTCGGTGGAACTTCTTGATCCCTCAAACCGCTCCGCCCAAAGTCGTGAGAGCCTTGCGGGACAGCCACCTCTTCCTCCCAAAGACGCCGCTCTTCTGTAGATTTTGTATCCCTTATTCTTTGTAATTGTACACATTTTGATCAATAAAATGAATATTTTACTGATGTTCTCCGTTCTCGCCTTAGTTGTTGCCTTTTATGTATTGTTGTTGCGTGGACCGGTTGACTTAGTGTATCGTACGCAAGTTGGCTGGTCTGTACTGTTTGAGAGGTTTGTTGTGCTATCTGGTGGACTTAGGTCCTGAAGTAGACACAATGTGTACATTGATATTGGGTCAAACCTGTTCTACGCTCATGCATGAGTAGAGGTTTGGTGACGTTGCCCAAGTGCAAACTGGGGTGGCCGACTTTGGACAGAGAGCCTTTGCTTCCGACGACCGTTGTTGACTGATCATGCTCGCTCCTGACAAAGGAGGTTGTGGCGTATGCTGGTTGAGCCCCTTAAGATTTTGACCGTAAATGGGCAACTTAGATTACCAAAGTTTAGTTCGATCGTTAGTAGGCTACCTGGATAACCAGGGTTTAATTTCGACTGTTCGTGGGCCGCCTAGATGATCAAAGTTTAGTTACGATCACTCATGGGCCGCTTGGATGACTAAGGTTTAATTATGACCGCGCATGAGCCGCTTGGATGATCAGAGTTTAGTTACGAGATAGTAAAAATTCTCCCGACTTAGGGATAGTCTAGGTCATGTAAACCTACAAACTGACATATATATGTATATAGAAAAGAAAGGAAAGAAAGTCTACCGTACAGTGGTATAAGAAATACAATGTGAAGAGTGTTCCTACATACATGCATATGGTTGACTTACTCGTGTCTTTACTGAAAGTAGCGCTTGAGGTGGATCACGTTCCACGTCCGAGGAACCAACTTGCCGTTCTGAGTCTGAAGTTTGTATGCTCCGTTTCGCAGGACGGCGGAAACTAAGAAGGGACCCTTCCAATTCGGGAAGAGTTTATTCGGTTGGCAATCTTGCCTGGAGCCTCGATGCTTCGCAGGACAAGGTCTCTAACTTCAAAGTATCGCGTTTTTACCTTCTTATTGTAATAGCGCGTAACCCGTTATTGGTAGGTCGCCATCTGCAGCCTGGCGGCAATAGGGGCTTTTTCCAGCAAATTTAGGTGTTTTCGAATTTTTTGGGAGTTATCCTGTGGGTCGAAAGACTCAACCCTAAGATTTGGGAGCCCGATTTCGATCGAAATTATCGCTTCAATCCCGTAGCAGAGACTGAAAGGCGTCTCGCAAGTCGGTTCCTTAGAAATTGTCCAGTAAGATCATAGGACATAAGGCAGTTCGTCGACCCAGGAGCTTCCTGCGTCCTCCAACTTGATATTCAGATCGTGGAGTAGCGTACGGTTTGTGACTTTCACCTATCTGTTGACTTGCAGGTACGCCACTGAAGTGTGAACCAATCTGATGCCTAGATTGATGTAATACTTGGTGAAACATTTTTCGGAGAATTGGGTTCTATTCTCAGTCACGATGACCTCGGGAACGCAAAATCTGCTGACTATACTTTGGCAGACGAAATTTAGAGCGTTGTGCTTTGTGATCTTGGCTAACGGGGCGGCTTTGACCCACTTAGTGAAGTAGTCGATGCCAGCTATAATAAACTTTCTTTGCCCGGTAGTAATGGAAAACAGGTTGAGAATATCGAGCCCCCATTGTGCGAAGGGCCAAGGAGCTTCGAGAGTCCTCAATTCAACGGGTTGCTGGTGGTGAAGATTGCTGTGGAGTTGGCATTTTTTGCACTTCTTACGAAGTCGAGAGCGTCTTTCTTCATCGTTATCCAGTAATATCATTGGCGCATGATTTTGAATGCTAGGTTCTTTCCGTCGATATGCGACCCGCAGATTCCAATGTGGACTTCGCTCAAAGCGTAGTCTGCCTCCTCAAGGGTTAAGCACCTGAGGTAAGGGATGGAGTAACCACGACGATATAACCTTCCATTAACCATAATATACCAGTTGGCCGTCTGCTTGATCTGCTTTGCCTCGTCCATGTCGTCTGACAATGCTCCGTCTGCCAAGTACCTCAAATAAGGCGTCATCCAGCTTTCGGTGTCAGAGATTTGCATCGCTTCCTGCTCCTTCGTGTTGGGAGTACTCAAGTCCTCCTGCATGTCCCTCGAGTACTGTTCTAGGTTTTCGGTCGTCGCTGCTCAGGCTAGTTGGTCGGCTTTCCAGTTCTAAGTTCTGGGAATGTGAACAATGGTTACTTTGTCAAATTTTCGGTTGGTTTCCTTTACCCTGACCAAGTATTTGGCCAAGTGGGGACTGCATGCTTCGAAATTCTTGTTGACTTGGTTGACGACCAGTTCAGAGTCGTTGTTGTAGATGGTCAACGTTTAGCGGAGCACTCTTTAGTTAGTCTTAACTAGCCAACAAGGCTTCATATTTGGCAATATTGTTGGTGGCCGGGAAGTCGAGTCTCAGGGAATACTTCACCTTAAACCCATCAAGGGTCCTCAGGACTACTCCAGCGCCGCTGCCTGAATCCGTAAACGATCTGTCTACTTTGAGAACCCATTCCGGTTCATCATCGTGTAGTCCTATGTTCTCTGTGGGTTGTTCATCAGGAATTGGGGTCGTGGTCTCGACAATAAAGTCGGCCAGGGTCTACCCTTTGATTGCTGGTCTGGGCCGAAATTCGATATAGAACTCACCCAATTCGATTACCCATTTTACCAACCATCCGAAAATATCAGGTTTCTGTAGAATATTTTTCAAAGGCTAATCGGTTAGAACTACCACATGGTACGCCTGAAAATAGGGTCTCAGTTTCCAGGTGGAGAAGATAAGTGCCAAGGCTAACTTTTCTGGGCTTAGGTAGCGTTTTTCTACTCCGGTCAACGTTTTACCTATGTAGTAAACCGGCCGCTGAGTATTGAAGTCCTAGCGTACGAGGACGGAGCTGTGAGCCACATCCAACGCTGCCAAGTAGAGGTACAGTTCTTCTCCGTCCTTGGGTGATGTCAACAACGGCAGACTGGTTAGGTACCACTTCAATTTGTCAAAAGCTGCCTGATATTCTGCAATCCATTGAAATCTGTTTGCCTTTGTCCCCTTTAGAGCCTTGAGAAACGGCTGGTACTTGTCTCCTGACTTGGCCAGAAAACGGGACAAGGCCACCAGTCTTCCTGTTAACCTTTGGACGACTTTGACACTATAGGGTGGTGTCATGTCCACGAGGGCCTTCATTTTCTTCGGGTGTGCTTCGATCCCCCATTGGGAGACGACGAACCCCAAACATTTCCCCGAAGATACTCCAAAGACGCATTTAGAGGGATTAAGTTTCATCTTATGCACGTGGAGCACCCTAAAGGATTTCGCCATATCACGGATATGGCCATTAGTGGTCTTGCTTTTGACGAGCATGTCGTCGACGTACACCTCCATATTACGGCTGATCTAATTTTCGAACATCTTGTTCACGAGCCGCTGATAAGTTGCTCCTGTGTTCTTTAGGCCGAAGGGCATTACCCTATAACAATAGGTGCATTGGTCTGTCATGAACGAAGTGTGCTCTTTGTCCTCGGGACTCATTCGGATCTGGTTATAATTCGAGTAAGCATCCATAAAGTTCAGGAGTTTATGTTCGGATGTCGAGTTCACCAAGAGGTCGATCATGGGTAAGGGGGAAGCTGTCTTTCAAACAAGCTTTGTTGACGTCGGTGAAGTCGACGCACATTCACCATTTTGCATTGCTTTTCTTAACCAAGATGACGTTGGAGAGTCAGTCCGGGTACTGGATTTCTTTGATAAAGCTAGCGTCCAGTAGCTTTTTCACTTCCTCCTGGATGGCGATCAACTTTTCCACTGAGTGGTTTCTCCGTTTTTGCCTTATGGGCTTGCGGTCGGAATCGAGGCCCAACTTGTAGACCATTACTTCGGTCGAAATTTCAAGCATGTCCATGGGTGTCCATGCGAAAATGTTAGTGTTCTGTCGTAAGAACGTGACCAGCTCGTCATGTAGTGTTCCAGTGAGCGAACTTCCAATTTGTACGCACCTCTCCGGGTCCTCTTGATTCAGTTGGATTAAGTCGGTTGTTTTGCCAGACTGCGCTTGTTGTATAGTTGTTTCGTCTCAATGGTCAAGCTCTCTTGCCATTTTTACACTATCATTGGAAACAATCTGGGACATGTAGCACGTTCTTCCAGTGACTTGGTCGCCCAGCACCTCATCGATACCGTATGTTGAAAATTTTATCTTAAGGTGCGGTATTGAGGTGACGACTTCGAATACTGTTAGGCATAGATGACCTAGAATGGCGTTGTATACAGAAGACAGATCGACGACCAAGAAGGTGAGCGTGCGACTTGCCGTTCTAGGATATGTGCCCAAGGTGATCTCCAGTTGGATGGTCCATTGGACGGTCACTGGCTCGTTGTCCAAGCCGTAGAGTGGGCCTTCGACAGGTTTTAATTGATTCTTTTTTAAACGAAGTTTAAAAAATGAATTAAGGTAAAACAAATCACACGAGTTTCTATTGTCAATGAATACTCGTTTCAATTAGTAGTCAATGCTTCCATCTGAAACGAAAGTAGATATAACAATGGGGTCAGCATGGAGGGTGACTACATGGTTTAAGTCATTGTTGCTAAAACTAATGACATTATCTTCCGTGTGCGGCTTCTTCTGCCCAGCTTGTTTCTTCTTGTGATCTGCTGGTGTCTTGGCTGGTTGAGTAGTGACCATATTGACTATTCCGACCGGACCCAATTTCGTGGTGAGAAAGGCTCCGATTGTTCTCTGCCTGAGGTTCCCAAGCTATAACTGAGGTTCTTGACGAACCTGGTGAGGTGTCCCCTGCAGATGAGTTACTCGATCTCTCTTTAAAGTATCTTGCAGTCTTCCGTAAAGTGTCCTGGAAATCGATGAAAATCGTAATATTTAGATAGATTTCCTTCCTCCTTCTTAAGTGGTTTCAGCCACTTAAGGAATTTTTTTCTCACGGATCTGCATGAGGATATTCCCGCGTATATCCGTCAGGGGCGTTAAGTTGGTCATCTTATAGTCCCTCCTTTCTGGCACTCCGGCCTTGTGTTGCTTCCGATGGAAGTGGTCTTCGCTGTTATGCTTCCTCTTTCCCATAGTTGGGAAAGAACGAAGTTATTCGGTCCGCTTAGGATGCTTAGCCTCGTTGGTCTTCTCTGCTGCTGCGTAAGTTCTGGTGATCAACTTCACCTCCCTAAAGGTCTGCGGGTTCTTGTGGGGCAAGTGACGAAAGACGTCTCCATGCGTTAAGGCGGAGATGAAACTGCCAAGCTTCATCTCCTCTGTCAGCCGGGGGACTCTCCTTGCCTCCACTACGAAACGATCTAGAAACTTCTATAGATTTTCTCCCTGCTTCTGCTTGATATGGGAGAGGTGACAAGGTTGTTTCTCTTTTTGGCGGCTTGAGGCTGCGCTAGGAAAATGTCGAAGAGCTCTTAGAAGCTCCAGATAGAGTTTGTGGGGAGGCCGTGAAACCAGATACGAGCGCCCCCTTTTGCATCAGAGGAAAACAGCGACACATGACGACGTCATCCAACCCTTGTAAACTCAGATGGGCATAAAAGTGATTCAGGTGATCCAAAGGATCAGCACTCCCATCGTAAGAGTCAAAAGTTGGCATTTTGAACTTCGCCGGCATGGGACGGTCCAAAATCTAGGCCGTGAAGGGAGATCTATCGAGATTTGTGGTGTGCTCGTCACTTTTGAGCACGCGCCTTAGGATCTTTTCCACCCGCACATCCGTAGGGACAGTGTGGCCAGTCCTTTTGGAGTTGATGAAGGTCCTTACTCCGTTCTTTCTCTAACGTAGCGGGCAGTTGGCCGACTACTATTCCCGACGGATCTGACGACCCTTGAGGCCACCTCCTGGTCCGAATGAGTGGCTTCTGCCAAAGAGTACTGGGGATTCCTGCTTTTCAAGCTTTCTTTTGGAATCTTGCTGCCCAGACGCCCTTCGAGCCTTGATCAGCTCTGAGCCTATGAGGCTTCCGATGCTGGAACGCTGGTCGGCCTCTGTGCCTTCTTCGTCGACTTCTTCTTCCTTTGTCCTTCTCTCTTGGATGCTGGAGTAGGGGGAGCCACAAGCGGAGACCCCTACCGAATGTTCTCCTGGCGGGCGCAGATGATCTTGAGTATCCCGTTCATATTGCTCGTGTTCTCCACCATGTTCTGAAAAAATGGCGCTGGCATGCCGTTGACCACCTCATTGACCTGGGCACCAATAGTGTGACTCTGGTCGGGAGAGGTTACGTCTCTGATGTGCTCGCTCGCTTGTGCTCTTGTGTTCACCATATTGGCTGATGGAAAGAGAAGTTGAGAGAGCGAGATTGTGTGAAGTTGTTTAGGAAAGTGGTTGACTTTTTGTAAGCTTCCTATAAAAGGCGCCAATGTTGCGTCCTAAATCCAAATTTCGAATAGATTCAGGTCAAATTGATCGTCTGAGTCCGTCTCTGTTCATTGAGTTTGGATTTTGTACACCACAACTAAGAATAAGAGATCAAGTATCGGTGAAATATTCTCCCACCGAAAATACTCTGCCGCTCAAGTCAGTAAACAGCCTTTAAGTTTGGAAAGTAAAAATAATGAAAGCGGAGAATATGTAAGGAGTGCTGAGATGGGTGCTTTGCTCTCGATGAGATAGGCTTTGGTGCCCGTGAGAGGCGTAATATCTGGAAACTGTGTTCGCTAGGAACGTGTTAATAGAGATAGAGAGAGTTAATGTTCTAAAAGCGTGGGAGTTTCGCAGAAGAAAGCCTCTCGTGGGCAAAGAGAGTGATTGAGAGTGTCAAAGCTTTGCTGTAGAGAATGCAGAGTTCGCGAGTGTTTATGAATAATTTTCAGTGTTGTCTGAATGCCCTCCCCTTGGAGTGAAAACTTTGTGGCCTTTTATAGGCATTGTCTTGGGTTGCCTTCATTGTACGGAAGGGCTTGATTTCCATACTCTGCTAAGATTGCTTCCTTTTTTGGCGAAAAGTTTCTATGGCAGTAACAGTCGCTGCCTTGATGACCTTCTTTCTGTGCTCTTGTAACTGTTAGGGTTAGCAATAGACAAGAAGAGAATTCTGGCGCCTTCCTTTAGGGATGCACATTGGATCTGCTGTTAACCGTTATTGAATGGATTGCCTTCTGTGGGGAGCGTAAAATTAGTGGAAAAGACCGTTGCTGGTCGTGGACAGACGCGTGGGCCAAGTTGGGCCGCGTTACACTTGGTCTTCAGGTAGTCAAGATTCCGGTCAATAGAAGTGTTGACTGTCTTGAAAGTTGGCCGTTCAAGTTGTTCGTCCTGATTTTTCCGTCCTCTTTGGCTTTCAACCGGTCAATACAGGGTGTTGACCGTCCTGGCGTAAATAGGTCGTAGTGATTTTGGGCCGTTACTCCTTTTTAGGTCAGCCCCTTATTGACGTACCCATCAATTTTTTATATTTTACTTAGTTATCGCCCTTAAAATATTTATAAAGGTAAACTGTCATGCATCAGCTCAGTTGGGAGGGGGGACCGTAATTGGTAAAAAAAAAATCATATTCAT
>JAODPA010062078.1:0-11119 GCA_025585075.1 Nepenthes mirabilis | reverse complement strand
AAATAAAAAATTTTACTATTAAAAAATATTAAAAATTTTGAAAATATGTCAGATTGTGCGTAAGCTTAGCAATAAATCCGGACAAATTAGATGAGTGAATGAATTTCAACACCAATTATAATGTGGTCGCGTTTCATTGGCTTTTTAATAAGATCAAGGAGGAAGAGATGGAGCCTATCAAATTTCTAAATTAAACAAGCCATAGGACAATAGAGGGTTCCATTCCATGGCGTAAGTATAATAGAACTGTTGCATCCTGGGTCATTGATTGTCGTACGGATTGGAGTGCCTTCGAATTCCTCATCTTTTGGAGATAGTCCCGAGCGAGTCTGGTTTCAATCTCTGTTAACCTGGGACCTGCACAATATAACTAACAAACAAGATGCTAGAGGCCCGACGGAATTTCTCTCACCGAAAATACTCCGACGTTCAAATCAATAACTTTTCGTAATAAACAGAAAGAGGGGCGCACCCTTAGAGGTGCGCGAAAATATACTATAAATACGTTGGGAGTACGTGAATGCTGGTATGGGAGATCATTGAGAAGGTAATAGGAGGCCTGGCTCCTAGAGTGCACCGTGGTGGGTGGCTAACAGTAATGGCCTGTGGAAGTCTGAAGAAAACATGAGCTGGCGGCGTTTCTGAGAGTGAGAACATGTGAGAGCTTGTGTCTTGATGCCAGGCTCTGATTTCTTTTTCATATATGATGATCAATCAATCGATCGGTCTCCTCCCTTTTTTCAGTGAACAAGGAGGGAATTTATGGGCTCCTTTGCTTGGAGCCTTTGGCGCAAGGATCCCATTTGCAGGGATTTGTTGGCCGCTGGTCATTGACGGTGACCGCCGATTTGTTAGTTGTCGCATTGCAGTGGTAGGCAGACCACCCAGCGTTACAGGCCACGCTTGGTCTACCTTTCGCGCTAGGATTAACCAGAGAACTGTGGGCAACGGCGCCAGCCGCAGTTGACAGCGCTGACCCAGCCTCATTGGCTCATTTTCTCTGCGCCATTAATGTCATATTTCGGTCGAATTAATGGGTTATAGGCCATGCTCGTTAGCCCCGAGCGTGGGCTGCCACGTAGGCTATTCTGGAATTTTGGGCCGGATCCGTCGTTTAGGCTGCTGCTCCATGGGTGGGCTTCAAACTTCTTTGGGCCTTCGCACTGGACCCAACAGACGTCGTTTAGGCTGCTGCGGTCGCTTGGCTCCCCTCAAGATGGGCCAATACTTGTCATCTTCCTGCTTTGTGCCTTCCCTAGGCGGTAATACAAGCTTTTTTGGCGCTACAGCAATTTGGTGCCCCAATGGAAAGATTCGCACACCTGTGGTTGCGTCGGATTTGAGGGCTTCGCTGTTCTATGAAAGACGTCCACGGGATAGCACGCCCCATTAAGTGCTGGAAGGGTGCCAACTTGCCTATAAATAGGAGGGCCCTTCGACTGGTGTGGTTCATCCCTTGGCTGACTTCGAAGGAGCAATGCTAGGGGTCTTGGTTTGCCCCACCTTTGGTGGGAGCCCACGAAGGAATCGGATGGACTGGCCGGGGATGTGTAACTTCTGAAGAAGACTGCCCTTATACCCAAGCCATAGGCGGTTCCTCATGTTAATAAGGATAGCTTGGCCACCCTACTATCATTGCGTGTCTCCCTCCTAGCCGTGGTGATTGCTGGTGTGTGGGGGGATCCTTGTGAAACTATCATGGGGTGCTATCCCGTAATGATTCACCTTGAAAAGGTGTGAAGTTTCAAGGATTTGCCATGTGGAGGACGTCCGTTGGCTTCCTACAGGCACGCTTTGCCTTCAGAATGCTACCGTTTCAGTGGAGGAACTCTGCTTATTTAAACGCACGAGTTCACTCCAAGGTTGTGTGCTTTGCTGCCTCTTCAACGATGTGAAACTTTATGCTGTCTTTGAGCCCTTTTCTTTTTGTCCTCTTGAGTGGCGGCTTCGATGGAAAGGTCTTCCTGATTATTTGGGTCAGAACCTTCTTCTGAAGAGTCTGATATTGGGACCCATGCTTCTAGGATCCCTGGCATGGTTGCGGACGACGCAGCGGCGGCGAAAGGATGTCATTCTGAAGCCACTATTGTGGGTCCAATGTGATTTTTGAGGGCACCACCAGGCTTTGAGAGGAAGGAGATGGTCGCCTCTTGGCGAGGTCGCAGGGTTAGGAGGGCAGATCCCCTACTTAATCAAGTTGCTGGGGCCGTTAAAGGCATTGAAGCCAAGATGTAGGTTATAGTCGGGGAGATAGAGCAGTTGAGGGCTCGTGTCGCACACTTTGAGGAAGCATGGGTAGAATCAGAATCGAAGGCGTTCGGGTTTGCCAGTTCCAGCATACAGGCTTGAACTCACATGTTGGTCCTCCAGGAGGAGCTTGAGCGACTGCGGCTACAGTTTGACAAGGAGGCCATGTAGATGGGGACTAAACTGAGGTTGAGGTTTCTACTGGAGGAGGTCGGCCCTGCACTGGAAAGGAACTTCCAAGATGGCATCCGTCTCAGCCGGAGACTAGTCTCACTGGAGGATCTGAACTTTCACATCGGCATCCTGAACTCTCGAAACTCTAGTGCCTTGACACGTGCAAACCTGTTAGAGTATCTAGCACTAGATCCTTCTGAGCCCGGAGGGGGCCATGAGCTTTACTTTGCGGCTGCAAACTACTGTAAAAAAGAGTTATTAATAATTATTATAATGCAACTTGACACTAAGTCGTGCTGTTTATTTTCTATTGCTAGTTGTAGTCTAATGGTCGTTTCCTTTCTCGTGAACCTGCTTTGGAAGTCCCGCTACCGCTTTTTCTGACGATCAGAAATCCTGCATTAAATGCAGATGTGACAGCGGGGATCTCAACAGGCAGATGAGGCGACTTGTATCTTCCATCTGACAAGGGGTCATGATTGGTCATTGCTTGGGACTTACGATGCTCTTACTGGGTCGGCATGTGGCCTGGCCATTTAGCAAAGGTGCCCCGCTGCCTATTTAAGTGGTGCTTCAGTGAAATCCCTTCTTTGCCACTTCCTTGCGCTGAAAGTTTTTGACTCGTTCCACAGAGAGAGAGAGAGAAATGGCAAAGAATAGAGGATCTCCATCTTCTTCGCTAGCTTCTAAGGTGAGTCGACATGGGGTTGATAACACGAACTCTACTCTGATGATGAGAGCCATCGCTGCTTTGCTGGTAGACTATGGGATCCCCAATGATTGGGCTTGTTGCCCCCTTGGTTCCACGGGTCGAGCCAATGCCCCACCAGATGGCTTCGTCACTGTTTACGAGCACCATCTGAGGGGGCTTCGTTATCACATACCATGCACTCTGTACGCACTGGTCAAGGCATTGGGTGTTCCTGTGGCGAGGTTTCACCCCAATGCCCTTTGTTACCTGGTTTTGCTGTGTATCTTCTCCCGCCTTTATACTGGCACGTTCGATGCGAAGGCAGTGAGGTTAATCTTTTGCTTCACGGAGTCGGAGGATTGGGTCTCCATGTCTTCGAGAACTGGCTTCCATTTTCGAGGGACCAATCCCGACTTGGTGAAGAACTGGAAGAGTCATCTTTTCTTCTTGCAGGAGCCTTTCGACTCTGAGCTCTTGCTTGAGTGGGGCCCAATTTCGGAGTAATTCCACGGGAAGGTATCCTTAGAGGACGCTAGAGATATGGCGGAGTTGGTTGCCGCCATTAACTCTCATATGGCGACATTCTCTGTTCAGGGCTTCTATCTGACGTCCCTCACTTTTCAGGCCACCAGGTGGGAGCCTTCGTCTGGCTGGGGTGTCGCTAGCCCTACGAAGAAGAATCCCTAGGAGGTCGTGGTTCCTGATCCGTCTTGGGAAGATGTTGAGAAAAGTTGCTCATTGTTAGAGTTGTCTTCAGATGAGGAGGAGATGGAGGCTCCACTGAAGCGGCTGAAGGAGGCTGGAGGTACCTTCACCCAAAAATCGCAGAGGTTGGCCACTGTGTCCACCGCACGAGCCTGGAGCCCTGCCCGGGGAGGCGACATCAAGCATCGAGCAATTGAGGGTGCCGTCAAACCCGTACGAATTTTTGCTATGGAACCTCATACTGGTGAAGGGTCCTCTACGGGTTCCTTTATCGATCTGGAGCTGCCGGAGATGATTTTGGAGGGTGCTCTGGCCACGGAGGGCCGCACGTTAGTTCCTGAGGAGCCGAAAGAAACGCACACGCTAGGGCCAGCACCAACTTTGGAGGGATCTTCAAAGCTTGCTGGAGCTTCTACAGGGCCATTTTTGGAGGGGGCGTCCAGGAGGACGCTCCCGTGGCGTTGGAGGTCGAAGCCGCACGAGAGGCTTGCCTGCCAGGTGCTGAGTTGACTTTGGAGACTGCTGTGGGAGGGATGGTTCCGAAGCCAGAGCCAACCTAGGCTTATCTGCGTCAGGAGACTTAGCCTGCCATCCGGACGCAACTTCCACTTAGGTATAATCGTCTTGAGCTAGACGTTCATCTGTAGTCTGGAGTTTCGAGAATTTCTGACCTTCTCCATTCCCATGCAGGTCCTAAGGGAGGTTGACTCTTTCGACGAGCTGATCGCTCAATTGTATGAGGTTGCCGAGGGTATAGGAGTCAAGGTCGCTTCCTTACGAGAGGAAAGCGAACGGCTGCAGGGGGAGAAAGGGCAGATGTAGAAAGAGATCAGACGCTTGAAGGAGGACAGTGGCCAGTGGGCATTGGAAGCTGCACGTCTACAGCAGGAGGTCGAGCAGCTGAAAGAGAGGGTCACTGCTTTTTGAGGATGACAACTCCCGCCTATCCAGAGATCTGAGGGCATGGCTTGCTCCGTCGGAGGCCAACCTTGTTCTAGAGGCCAGGTTCTAGGAAAGCATTTGCCAGTGCTGTAGGATTGCCTCTCTTGTGGTCCCCGACATTCCAGAGGGCGTCTTCCACCCAGGCAACTCTGGGATCCGTGACAAGTCCCGCCTGAGAAACTTTCTCAAGGAGGCCGGTCCGTTAGATTCTCAGAAGTAGCTTTAGCTGTATATGTTGCTTCCTTCCTTTTAGCCTCTTGTCAGTACTTTGTGTAAATAATGAGAAGTAGCACCCTTTTGCATTCACTGTCTTCAAGCGTGATTGTAGAGATATTATCTCGCGTTCAATGGTTAAGCTTGTAAGGCTATTGTCATCAAGGCCCCAATCCGGCACCTTCTTGCGCTATATTTGTCCTTTATCAGAGGATGTCGTTGCATCTCAAACGTTTAATGGGAAGCTCGATCCAATGAAGTGAATGTCGTCGTAAGTCTCGTGGAGCCACGCTAAGGGCCAGCTGGGTTTTCAAGTCACAGCAACCGGACTCCAGGTTTACGCCTTTTCGCAGGCGGTACCTGTATTAAGTGTGTGGCCCCCGCTCAGGGCGTCGTCGCTATCATGTGCACGGTCCTAGCCCACGACCATTGTAGACTGAGGGTGCTCTATTCTTTGGGAGGTCACCGCACGCCTGTGATTTTTTGCCCCCTAAGGTTTTAGTGGCCGTACATTGGGAAGCTTCAAAATCCCCTACGCTTGACATTTTGACCGCCTGGGTCATTTGGTTCAGAACCATGATTCTCTGGGCCGCATAGGCCCTACGGCGCGGTGCCGTAGTTTGACGGTGACCGCTTTTGGGTTGTTTGGTGCAAAGCCAAGTCCACGGGTCGCTTAGGACCCTTTTCGGCGTAAAGTCAAAGTCCGGAGGTGGCCGATATTTGGCCTCTTCGACGCATGGTCAAGACTCAGACAAGACCGCTAGTGGGCCACTTGGCACGAGGCCAAGGTTTCGGGGCTGCTTCGGGCCACTCAAAACAAGGTTGAGGTTTTGAGGAAGCCGCTCACGGGCCTCTTGGCACGGTGCCAAGACCTCGTTTTACGGACAGACGTTAGTCTTCCCAACTTAGGGGCGGTCTAGGTCATTATATTTTTCGGAATGTTATGCATACAAATACTCACATGAATGAAAACACAGATTAACAAGAATGATCAATCTTATTAAATGAAAACACAATGCATATTCAAACATTTCTCATGGTGTGTGTGTATACCTTACCTGTGTCAAGGTTGCGTTACTGGTAGTATTTCCTTAGGTTGGAGGCGTTCCAGGTCCGAGGGACCAGTTTGCCGTTCTGCGCACGTAACTTGTACACTTCGCTCTGGAGGATTGTGGAGACTAGGAACAAGCCTTCCCAACCAAGGGAGAGTTTGTTTCTGACCGCGACTTTTCCCGCAGCCTCTACCCTCCAGAGGACTAGATCTCCAAACTCAAGCGGGCACGCCTTCACCCGCTTGTTGTAATACCTTGCGATACGCTACTGGTAAGATGCGGTCCTCAGGCGGGTTGCGTCTCGAACTTCTGGGAGTATATCAAGGCATTCTCTGAGTCTCTGGGAATTCGTAGCCAGATCGAAACATTCGACCCACAGGTAGGGTAGCCCCACCTCAACAGGAACCACGGCTTCAGCCCCATAGAGAGACTGAAGGGTGTCTCTCTCGTTGATTCCCGCGAGGTTGTCTGATACGACCAGAGCATTGAAGGCAGCTCATCGACCCAGGAGCTCTCTGCATCTTTCAGCTTGGTCTTCAACCCGTATAGCAGCGTGCGGTTAGTGATCTCGACCTACTCGTTTGCTTCGGGAAAGGCCACAGACATATGTACTAGCCTAATGGGCAGACTTGTACAATATCTGGTAAACCATTTGCCAGTGAATTGGGTTCCGTTGTCGGCCACTATGACCTCGAAAATTCCAAAACAGTAGACGACATTTTAATAGAGGAGCTCTGTCGTGTTTTATTCGGTGATCCGAGTTAAAGGGACTACTTTTACCCACTTGGTGAAGTAGTCGATGCCAACGATTAGGAATTTTCTTTGCCTAGAAGCTAGAGGTAACTGTCCAAAGATGTCGGATCCCTACCGTACAAAGGGCCATGGGGGTTGAAGGTTGCGCAACTCTGTATGAGGAAGGCGCGTTATGGATCTGTGGACCTAACAGCTTTCACTTTTTTTATGAATTCCAAGGCATCTCGTTTCATCGTGAGCCAGAAGAGGCCTTACCGCATGATCTTAAATGAGAGGTT
The DNA here is from genome assembly GCA_025585075.1 of Nepenthes mirabilis. NCBI lineage: Eukaryota > Viridiplantae > Streptophyta > Magnoliopsida > Caryophyllales > Nepenthaceae > Nepenthes > Nepenthes mirabilis. The sequence goes on along the minus strand of JAODPA010062078.1, from coordinate 4,064 downwards.
TTTTCCTCCCACGTGAGAACCGCATATGTTGAGGTGGACTTCACTCAAGGCATACTCAGTTTCCTTTAGGGTTAGGCATTTCAAGTAAGGAGTGAAATACCCTCGTTTGTATAGCCTCCCATCAAGTATCGTGTACCAACTTGCTGTCTTCTTGATTAGTTTGGCCTCGTCAGCGTTTTTAGGTAACATTCCGTCCATCAAATACTTTTGGTATGGGGTCATCCAGTTGTCGCCCTCATCAATCTGCAGCACTTCCTAATCTGGGACGTCAACACTGGGTACGGCCAAGGTTTTTCATAAGTCCCTGCCGTACTGCTCCAGAGATCTTGCAGCGGCATCCCTAGCCAACCGATCGGCCTTCCAGCTCTCGGTCCTAGGCATGTGTTCAATCTTGAAGCGCTCGATGTTTTGGATCTGGGCTTTTACTCTCGCCAGGTACTTTGGGAGTTGAGGGTTCGACGTCTCGAAGGTCCCCTGGATTTGGTTGACCATCTCTATATGACCAGCAACTTGGCGGAGCACTCCTTTGCTAGACGAAGTCCTACGACAATGGTTTCATAGCGGGAAAGGTCAGTGCGATAGAGTACTTAATCTCCACATAGTCTGGAGTCTTGAACATGGCTCCAACTCCGTTGCCTGTTTGAGTGGATGACCCATCCACATTCAGGGTCCATGTTGGGATGTTAGGAAAGACCATATTCCCCAGACAATGAGGATCATCTAGGGCCGAGGTCGTCACCTCGGCGATGAAGTTTGCTAGGACTTGGCCCTTGAGGGCCGGCCGCAGTCAGAACTCCACGTCGAACTCTCTCAACTCTATAGCCCACTTGACAAGTCATCTGGAGGTTTCAAGGGTTGATCCATTAGAATGATCATCCGATGAGCTTGGAAATAAGGCTGCAATTTTCGTGCCGAATATATGAGTGTCAACACGATCCTCTTGATGCATGGGTAGCGAGTTTCCACGTTTGTCAGTACCTTACTCATGTAGTACACCGGTCGCTACGCTCCCTCGCGTTCTCTAACGAGGACAAAGCTGAGTGTCGTGTCCGACATGGCCATGTAGAGGTTCAGGTCCTCGCCAGCATGTAGCAAGCTCAGGAGAGGAGGGTTGACAAGGTAGGCTTTCAGCTCCTTGAAGGCTTCCTCACACTCGTCAGTCCACCGGAATCCGGACAATTTGGTCCCTCTAAGCGCCTTAAAGAAGGGTAAATACTTCTATATAGACTTGGCAAGGAATCACGAAAGGGCTGCTAACCGCCTTGTGAGCTTCTGTACTTCCTTCACCATTCGTGGAGGGCTCATGTCATGGATGGCCTTGATCTCTTTCGGGTTTGCTTCTATGTCACGTTGTGACGTGATGAAGCCTAGAAACTTCCCGGAGGTCACCCCCAATGTGCACTTGGTCGGGTTGTGTTTCATTCTGTGCGATCGGAGGACCTGGAAGGTCTCCTCCAGGTCATGGATGTGGTCGTCGGCTACCCTACTTTTTACAAGCATGTTGTCAATGTATCTTCCATGTTCTTCCCGATCCAAGTTTCGAATGTCTTGTTCACCAAGCGCTGATAGGTTGCCCCGACATTTTTGAGGTCAAAGGGTATCACCTTATAGCAGTACGTCCCCTGGTCGGTCATGAAGGAGGTGTGCTCCTCGTTGTCCGGGTGCATTCTGATCTGGTTGTAACTTGAGTAGGCGTCCATAAAGCACAGGGTTCATGCCCGGACGTGGAGTCCACCAGCTGATCGATCTGAGGGAGAGGGAAGCTGTCCTTTGGGCAAGCTTTGTTTACATCGGTTAAGTCCACGCACATCCGCTTATGGTCGTTGCTCTTCTTCACGAGTACGACGTTGGACAGCCAGTCAGGATATTTGACCTCTTTAATGAGTCCCACGTCCAATAGTCTTTTTACCTCCTCCCTTATAGCTACCAACTTCTCAATAAAGTGGTTCCTACGCTTCTGCCACACGAACTTGTGACCGGGATTGAAGCCCAACTTGTGGACCATTATTTTAGCCGGAATCCCTGGCATGTCGGCAGGAACCCATGCGAACACGTTGGAGCTCTTCGTCAGGAAGATGATTAATCAATCACGGTCAGTTGGGGGGAGAGAACTTCCCACATGCATGCAATTTCTAGCTCGGCAGGATCCAAAGGAATTACTTCAGTTGCTTTTTTCGACTGAGCTTGTTGTAGCATATCTTCATCGTGAAAATCTAAGTCTCCGTCCAGGCGGTTTGGCTCAACTGGAGCGATTTGGGACAAGTAGCACGTCCGTCCCATCACCTAGTTCCCGAGCACCTTCCCTATGCCACACAGGGTTGAAAACTTTATCTTTGATGAAGAATCGAAGTAACAGCTTCAAAGGCCATGAGGAAGGATTTGCCCAAGATGGCGTTATAAACGGACGACAAATTGATAACAAGGAACGACAGCTCTCGCGTTGTGACATGCAAGTAAGTTTCAATTGTGATTTCCAGCTAGACTATTCCCTGTACTGGTACAAGTTCGTTATCCAAGCCGTATAGGGGGTCATCGGCTGCCTTCATTTGGCTTCGCTTCAGTCCAAGCTTAAAAAGATAGTAATATACAATAAATTCTAAGAGCTTCCATTATCAACGAAAACTCATTTCAGTTGGTAATCATTCGTACCATTTAAAACGATGGCGAATATAATAAGGGGATCAGAATGGAGGAATGTTACATGAGCCATATCGTCGTTATTAAAGCTAATGACATCATTCTTATCCCCTGTATTTGCTCTTTTATCGCTAGAAGTCTGCTCCGGCTATGTCTGCTTGCTACTGTTGGCCGGCACGATTGAGATCATACTAATCATGCTAGTGGCCATACAGTTCCTGGGAGTCTCACTAGCCTCACCTTCTGAGGCTGTGGGAGCCTACTCCGAGTCCTTCATGAACCGTTTAAGGTGTCCGCAGTGGATCAGGTTTTTTATCTCCTACTGTAGGGTCTGACAATTCTCCGTGAAATGTCGAAGGCAGTGGTGGTATTGGCAGTACTTCGTCTAGTCACTGCTGCTCGGACCTTTCGGTGCTTTCGGCTATTTGAAGAACTTTTTATCATAGATCTACATTAGGATATTTGTGCGAGTATCATTTAGGGAAGTCAAGAAAGTAGGCCCGTGCTTCTTCCTCGATCTCGGTGAAGGACGTGGCTGCTTGTGGCGCTCATGGAAGCGGCTACTGTCGTCGTTCCTCTTCTTACTATTGGTAGGTCTATGAACTTCTTGAGGTAGGTCAACACACTTGGAGCGCTTTGCCTCGTTGGCCTCCTCCGCTAAGATGTAGGCTCGGACAATGGCTTTTGTCTCCCGGAAGGATTGAGGGCGCTAGTGCGACGGGTGCTTGAAGAAGTCCCCCCACTGCCAATGTAGCAACGAGGGCATCGAGTTTCAACTCGTCAGAGAGCTGGGTTCTGGCGCGCCTCAGCAATAAAGCGGTTGAAAAATCGTTTCAAGCTTTTGTCCGACCTCTAGCGGAGGCGGACCAAGTGCCACGACTGCCTCTCCTCTTCCGACTGGAGGCGAACTAACTAAGGAAGCAGTCCGCAAGCTCGTTGAAAGAGCGGATGGAGTTTAGTGGGAGGCCGTGAAACTAAAGCAATGCGTCCCCCTGAGAATTGTGGTGGCAGGTAAACCATAAAACTAACGATGACCGTCAGTGTGTTAGTTGTCGCCTTCCGGTGGCAGGTAAACCGTCCGACATTGCAGGTCATGCTTGGTCTACCTTTCACGTTGGGATTGGCAGGAGAATTGTGGCAACGTTGCAAGTCGCGATTGGCAACGTTGACCCAGCCTCATTGGCTCGTTTCCTCTGCGCCATTAATGTCGCTTGTCAGCCGCATTAATGAATTGCAGGCTACACTCGTTAGCCCTGAGCATGGACTGCCATGTAGGCTGTTTTGGAATTCTGGGTTGGATCCGCCGTTCGGACTACTACTTCATGGGTGGGCTTCAAACTTTTTTGGACCTTCACATTGGACTCAATAAGAACATCTCTGAAATTGTAATATCCATTATTTACTTGTTTTCAATAGAATATTAATAT
>JAODPA010062067.1:0-11119 GCA_025585075.1 Nepenthes mirabilis | reverse complement strand
ATATCATAAAGTATAATCAATAACAAATTCAGGTCCTAATTTAATTAAATCCCATATGATCTCTACACAAATCCTAATATACTATAAGAAAAAAGTATCTGACTAAAAACTTTTCTATCATAATATAAAATTGTGTAAACCATGTGACATTGATGCGTTTTGAATTTGGATTTTGAATAGGTTTAGGTCAAATTGATCGTTTGAATTCGGCTCAATTACTTAGTTTGAATCCTGCACACCACTATAACAAATAAAAAATTATGTAACAGCGGAAGGTTATCATACCGAAAATATTTCGATAGTCCAGTTAGTAAATAGCCTTCAAATCAATAAGGTAAGAGAAAAATAAAGGTAATGAGAATGTAAAGAGTGTTTGTGATGGTTGGTTGCTCTCGTTTAAAGAGGCTTTTGCAAGCTCGTGAAGAGCGCTGACATTTGGTACTGTATTTATTGGGAAAGTAGTGACAAAGAGAGAGTTGTTCAATGAATGCGTGAGAGTTTTGTAGCAATGAGAGAGAGTTTGTGATGAATGAAAGCGTTTAGTACGTCAGGTTGAGAGAGTTCGTGATTGAGATCAAAAGCGTGCCCCCGAGTGAGGACTCCATGGGCTATTTACAGTTATGCTACTGGACAACCTTCCTTGGGTATGAAGGTTTGATTTCCATGCTTTGTTCGGATGGCTTCCTTTCCTGGCGTGGATCTTTAATAACGGTAATGGCTCCTTAGACAAATTGTCTTCTTTAAATATTTTGTAACCATTAGTGTTTACTGCAGACAGGAAGAGGAATCTAGCGCTTTTCTTATGGGAAGTGCGCTAAATCTGCTGGTGATTGTTATAATAGAGATTGCCTTCTGAGAGAGCGTGAAATCAAGAAAGAGGACCGTTACTGGCCGATGAGGGAAGTGTGTGCCCATTTGAGGCTTGCTCCTAGGCCGGCATATTGGTGACACTTCTGGTCAACAGGAAAGTTGACCACCATGTGAGCTAGCCGCCCGCCCTGCTATTGAGTTTTACCGGTCTCCTTAGCATTTCGTTCAGTCAATGGCTGGCATTGACTGTTCAACCGTATACGAGCCTTTGTAGGCCTGGGTCATTCCTCCTTCTTGAACCAGCCTATTATGTGCATACCCATCACTAACCCTCTATCTTGGTAGCCTGGACTCTGGCCTCTAACATGTTCATAATAGGATGTGCTTGATTGGGATACCCTGATGAAGAAGCCGGTTGGTTACGTGATTTGGTGTCCGTCAGGATCTGTTGAACTGGTGAAGGGAGTGTTGACCGGATTCGTTGACTGTTTAGGACAAAATTCGGAGGACTTCTAAAGAAAGCGTTGACCGGATTCATTAACCGTCTAAGCCAAAAATCTAGAGAACTTCTGAAGAAAATTTTGATCGGATTCGTTGACCGTTTAAGCTAAAAATCCAGAGAACTTGTGAAGGAAGTATTGATCGGAGTCGTTGACCATCTAAGCCAAAAATTCGGAGAGCTTGTGGTAGTTTTAACATCGCGCCCTCATCCGCCGGCCTATCAGTCGAAAAGGTGACCATCTGATTCGACCACACTTGTTCAAGAAATGACACGTGGTAGCAATGATGGCGCACGTTTACGAGACGGTTAGCTTCTCCGGCGTTCACAATACTCTTTAAGTAGTCCGTCCGTTATGTTTTGAATTTCCCACGCTTTCCTTCTTCCTTGCTGAAAAAATTTCCAAGTGTCCTGCAGCTTCCTTTGCTTCCACATCCATAGCTTTCGTTACACAAAGAGCTTTGATCCTCAGAGAGATTGAGGTGAAGGAGTTGAACGTGGAGTACAACATCCCAAGGAAATTATCTTTCGAGTTCCTGGCAAGGAGGACAGGGCGTGCTCGCTTCCCGAAGGCTGCGTTATCATCTATGAGGCCAACTTGAGGAGTGGGTTGCGCCTCCTAATCCCTGATGAGTTACTGGAAATTCTGACCGCCCTTCGAGTCCTTATCGTATAGTTCCAATCTAATACTGTACGATACTTGTGCACATTCTGTATTTTTCTTCGTTAGCATATGAAGCGATTATCTGTGGAGATGGTGAAGGTCCTATTCAAGTTCAACCAGGGAGCGGAGTGGATCTCCCTGACCCCATGTGATGGACTCCAGGTTAGCACCACCATTTACGACTCCCTAAAGAACTTAAAGAATTAGTTCTTTTTTATTCATGTGAACGAGTCTTGGCTGTTAGACAGGGAGTGGGGCAAGGTACCCGAGATTTACACTAGGACTCTTTCTGATACGGAGACGGAGTTCATGGAGTTGCTGTTTGATTTGGTGGAGGGCCACCTTGACGACTTTTGGAGAGACCACCTGGTCTCTCGTGCTAAGGCCAAGAAGGCCAAGTAGGGGCCTCCTTTGCCGGAGTAGATAATGAGGATGCCTTCCGGAAAGAGGAAGGCAGGCGCCATCGTGATCGGGTCTGTTGGAGCGCCATCTAGCGTGGAGTCTCCCAAAAGTTCATAGCAGAAGAAGACGGTGACAGTGACGGCGGTGATACCTTCTTCTTCCTCCTCTACCGAGCCAGCAAATGTTCTAGCTGGTTAGCTTGTCGGAGTAGGCGACAGCTCCAGTGTTGGCGGTGTGGAATCCGCCGTTGAGGCTTATAGGGCCAGATTTTGCTCAGCCACCAGCAGCGCTATTCTGGTCCTACCACGATCGGAACACCTTGTGCCTTCGGAGGCACCCATGGAGCCTTCAGTAGAGCGGGTTGCTGAGTTGCCAACGGAGGTGCCTGCCGGAGAGCTCCTGGAGGTGCCTGCACAACCTCTCGTTGTACTGACTGTTATATTATCTGAGGAGCCTATTGCTGGTGAGCCTCGCGAGGTGTTTGGGGTGCCCACTGCTGGAGAGCCTACTGAGGCGGAGAAGCCGAAGGAGTTCGCCGCCAGAGAGCCTGCAGAGGTGGCGGGCTCGGTTGTGGAGAGGCCGGATGAGTCTGCCGCCAGAGAGTCTTTTATGGCAGTGGACCTCACAGCAGAGTTGGAGGAGTCTGCAGTGGAAGCCACTGCCAGGTCTACACAAGAGTTCACAGTCTCCAGTCCTCCGCCGCCTGGGCCTAGAGATCACAGCAGGCCAGCAAAGTCAGTGTGTAAAATCTGGCAGGTAAATCTTCACAACTCTCCTCCTTTTTCTCTTCGTTGCTGACACTTGGTATTTTTGCAGGCGGAGAAAGTTTCAAGTGCCGTTGCAAAGGTGTTAGGACAACAAGACTTGGCGATCTCCGATCAGGATAAGGAGATCGCCTGAGTCGATGAGGAGGTAGAGCTGCTGAAGGCAGAGCACTAGGAGGATGCCGCTGCTCTACAGTCTGTGCTGACAAGCCTGGAGGCGGAGAATGTGAGGTTGAAAGAGGAGAACGCCCAACTGAGAGAAGCTGTGGTGTCAGGCCTAGTGGAGGAGAACAATAACTTGAAAAAGGAGAACATTCGCCTGAAAGAAAAGGTTGACCGGACTACGCGGTGCATTGATCAGCTCACGGGGTAGATGAACGCAGTGGAGAACGAGTTGACTACTCGCATTCGCTTCCACGAGGTCTCCAACATGCTTGTGGCACAGTTATGGGAGGGCATCAATCTTAGGTAGCACATTACATGGCTAATTGACCCCAGCTTTCTAGTGGAGTATCTCAACCCAGAGAACCATTCTACTAAGCATTGCGAGAGCCTCATGGAGGATCCCCGGAGCAGTCAAGGGCCGCCACCGCCTCCTCCTGGGAGCTCTACACTTCCGTAGTTTTTTGTACTCCTCACTTTCTTTTGTACTGATATAAATAGATTGTAAGTAATAAAACAATTGTTTTATTGATATTGCACGTCTTTGCTTTTATCGCTGTTTTCAAGTTCCTCTTTGTTGTATTGGTCGGCCAACTTGGTGTACTACGCGCAAGTTGGTTGTTCGCCTTACTTAGGACATTATTGTCGCTCTCTGAATGACTTAAGTCCTTGGGGAGATATCAAGACTAATGTTGATGTCATGTCAAGCCTATCCAATACTTGTGCATGAGTAAGCCTTGGTGGCATTGCCCAAGTGTAGACTCGGGCAGCCAGCTTTTGGAAGGAATGCCTTACTCATGTCGACGTCGTTGAATGATCACGCTATCTCTTTATAAAGGAGGTCGTCATGTGTGCTACTTAAACCCCCTAAGATTTTGATCGCAAATGGGCCACTTGGATGATCAAGGTTTAGATACGACCTCTTATTGACAGCTTGGATGACCAGGATTTAAATACGACCGCTTATGAGCCGCCCGAATGATTGGAATTTAAATATGACTGCTCATGGGCTACCAAGATGACTAGAGTTTATTAACGAATGGGTGAAAACCTACCCGACTTAGGAGCAGCCTAGGTCGTTTAGTCCTGCAAACATACAAACATGCACACATACATATTGAACATAAAAAGAAATGAAAGACAACACAATGCATATTGGAAAATACTTCTTTTATTAATTGAGAACAATATGTACATTTACAAGTATATACATAAGTAACCTACCTAAACCATTATTGGAAGTAGCGTTTGATATGGATTGCGTTTCACGTTCTTGGAACCAACTTACCATCCTGGGTCTAAAGTTTGTAAGCTCTGTTTCACAGGATTGCGGAGACTAGGAAAGGTCTCTCCCAATTTGGGAAGAGTTTATTCCGGTTGGTAATCTTGCCCGTTGCCTTGACGCTTCGCAAGACCAAGTCTCCAACGTCGAACTGCCACGCTTTTTCCCTCTTATTGTAATAGCCGGCGATTTATTGTTGGTACGCTATCGTTCGCATACTAGAAGCGATGTGAGCTTCCTCTAACAAGTCTAGATGTTTCTGAATTTTCTGAGAGTTACATTGCAGGTCAAAGGATCTGATCCTAATACTTGGAAGCCCGATCTCAATTGGGATTGCTGCTTTAGTCACGTAGTAGAGATTGAAGGGTGTTTCGTGAATTGGCTCCTTTGGAGTAGTTCGGTAAAACCAAAGGACAGAGGGTAACTCGTCCACATAGAAGTCCCCTGCATCCTCTAACTTTGTCTTAAGGTCATGGAGTAGCGTGCGGTTCGTAACCTTCACCTGTCCATTCACTTGAGGGTACACCACTAAAGTGTGGACCAGTCTGATATCTAGGCTGATGCAATACTTGGTAAAATATTTTTTTAAAAATTGGATTCTACTGTCAGTCACGATGACCTAAAAAATGCCAAATCTGTTGATTATACTCTGGCGGATGAACTCCAAGGTGTGCTCTGTGATTTTGGCCAGCAGGGCAGCTTCAACCCACTTTGTAAAATAGTCGACACCCGTAATGATAAACTTATTTTGCCTTGTTCGATGGAAAATAAATCGAGAATGTTGAGCCTCCACTGCACGAAGGGCCAAGGAGCCTGGAGAGGCGTCAGTTCAACGGGCGGTTGGTGATGCAAATTGTCGTAGAGTTGGCAATTATTGCACTTTTTCACGAACTCGAGTGCATCCTTCTTTATTGTCGGCTAATAGTAACTCTGACGTATGATCTTGAATGCTAAATTCTTGCTGTCGATGTGTGATTTGCATATCCCAAGATGGATTTCGCCTAGGGCGTGGTTGGCCTTCTTAGGAGTGAGGCCCCGGAGGTACAGAGTCGAGTAATCACGGCGATATAGCCGTCTATCGACCACAGTGTACCAATCAGTCATCTTCTTGATCCTCTTGGTTTCGTCCGCGTCTTCTGGGAGTGCCCGGTCCACCAAGTATCTTTGGTATGGTGTCATCCAATTTTCAGCATCGGAGATCTACATCTGTGGTGGGATTGCTCAAAATCTTCCGCATGTCCCTCGAGTACTGCTCTGAATTTTTGGCCGCCGCCGCTTTCACAAGTTTGTCGACCTTCTAGTTCTCAGTTCTCAGCTCTGGGGACATAGATCAGGGCTAGCCTGTCAAATCTCCGGATGGCTTCCTTCACCTTGGCCAAGTATTTGGTTAGGTGAGGGTCGCTCGCCTCAAAACTCCCATTAACTTGGTTGACGACCAGTTCAAAGTCATTGTAAACAGCAAGCCGCTTAGTTGAGCACTATTTGGCTAGTCATAACCTAACTAACAAGGTTTCGTACTCGACAACGTTGTTGGTGGCTGAGAAGTTGAGTCTAAGCGAGTTTTCACCTCAAACCCATCTGGGGTCCTTAAGTCCACTCTGGCGCCGCTACCTGAATCTGTAAAGGATCCGTCCATGTTGAGAACTCATTTTGGCCATTCCTCGTGTTGTCCCGCATTCTCAGTGGGCTGTTCTTTGAGAATTGGTACCGTGGTGTCGACAATGAAGTCGGCCAGAGCCCCCCCTTAATGGCTAGTTTGGGTCAGAATTCGATGTCATACTCACCCAATTCAATAGCTCACTTTACTAGCCGTCTAGAAACGTCGTATTTCTAGATAATACTTTTTATAGGCTGGTCGATGAGAATAATCACGCAATGAGCATGGAAGTAGGGTCTCAGTTTCTAAGTGGATAAGACAAGTGCCAAGGCTAACTTTTTCGTGCGTGAGTAGCGAGTCTCTAGTAGACCGGCCGTTGAGAATCGGAATCTTGGCGCAAGAGGACAGAGCTAAGGGCCATCTTTGATACCGCCAGGTAAAAGTATAGCTCTTCTCTGTCATTAGGCGACGTAAGCAACAGTGGACTTGCGAGGTACTACTTCGATTCGTCGAAAACTGCCTGGCATTCTACTGCCTAATAGAATCCATTAGCTTTTGTCCCCCTTAGAATTTTAAAGAAAGGTTGATACTTGTCCCCCGACTTGGCCAAGAAGCAGGACAAGGCTGCCAGTCATCCGGTTAGCTGCTAGACATCCTTGATACTTCGTGGTGGAGCAATGTCCGTGAGGATCTTGATCTTCTCCAGTTTGCCTCGATCCCACATTAAGAGACGATGAAACCCAAGAATTTTCCTGAGGATACCCCAAAGACGTACTAAGAAGGATTAAGCTTCATTTGGTGCGCGCGAAGTACCTCAAAGGACTCATCTAAATTGCGAATATGGTTGTGAGTGGTCTTATTCTTGACGAGCATGTCATCGATATCCACGTCTATATTGCAGTCGTTCTGCTTCTCAAACATCTTATTTTCAAACCATCGGTAAGTGGCACCCGTATTCTTTAGACTAAAAAGTATGACCTTATAATAATAAGTGCCTTGATCCATCATGAACGAGGAGTGCTCCTCGTCCTCTGAGCTCATCCAGATCAGATTGTAGCCCAAGTACGCATCCATGAAATTCAGCAACTCGTGCCCGAATATGGAGTCTACCAACAGGTCGATTCTGGATAAAGGGAAGTTGTCTTTCGGGCAAGCTTTGTTAACGTCGATAAAGTCAACACAGATTCGCCATTTTTTATTAACTTTCTTTACTAGGAGACGTTGGAGAGTCAGTCCGGGTATTGGACTTCTCTAATGAAGCCAGCATCCAACAGCTTCTTTACCTCTTTCCGGATGGCGATCAAGTTCTCCACGAAATGGTTTCTCCGCTTCTACCTAACGAGCTTATGGTTGGGATCGAGGTCCAACTTGTGGACCATTACTCCGACCAAAATCTCTGGCATGTCAGCAAGAGTCCACGCGAAGATGTAAGCGTTCTATCGCAAGAACGTAATCAGTTTGTCCTGTAGTGTCCCAGTGAGTGTGCCGTCGATCTGTACGCTCATTTTCGGGTCATTCGGATTCAGTGGGATTAGATCGGTTGCCTCACCAGACTCCGCTTGCTGTAGAGTTACTTCATCTCAATGGTCGAGTTCTCCTGACGTCTTGGTGTTGTCACTTGGAACGATTTGGGACATTTAATATGTTCGCCCTATGATTCGGTCACCCAACATTTTGCCTATACCACAAGCTGTAGGGAACTTCATCTTGAGATACGGTATCGAAGTGACGGCCTCAAATGCTATTAGGCACGGGCAGCCTATTATAGCGTTGAGTACGAAAAGTAGGTCAACAACCAAAAAGGTGAGTATTCGACTCACTGTTCTTGGGTATGTGCCAAGGATGACCTTCAACTAGATCATCCTTTAGACAGGCACTGACTCGTTGTCAAGGCCGTACAACGAGCCTTTGGTAGGTTTTAATTGACTCTTTTTTAAACCAAGTTTAAAGAATGTATCGAAGTAAAGTAAATCGTGAAAACTTTCATTATTAATAAATACTCGTTTCAGTTGGTAGTCGATGCTACCGTCCAAAACGAACGCGAATACAATAAAGGGATCTGCATGGGGTGAGATTACATATTCCAAGTCATTGTCGCTAAACCTAATAACATTGTCCTTAGTGCGCTGCTTCTTCCACCTAACCTGCTGTTCCTTGCAATCCGCCAGGGTCTTGGCCGGATGAGTTGTGATCATACTAACCAATCTTACCGCAACCCGATTCCGTGGCAGAGAAGGTTCTGATCCTTCTCCTCTTGTAGCGCCAAAGCTCTAGCCAGGGTTCTTAACGAACCTGGTGAGGTGGCCTCTTCGGATTAGCTCCTTGATCTCCCACTAAGAGTCTTGCAATCCTCCGTGGAGTGTCCGGAAGATCGATAAAAATTATAGTGCTTTGCTAGATTTTCTCCCTCCGCTTTCTTAAGTGGTTTTGGCCACTTAAAAAACTTCTCCCCGCGGATCCACATGAGGACGTTCGAACGTGTGTCAGTCAGGGGTGTCAGGTTGATCAGACCGTAGTCCTTATGCTCTGGTGGCCCGGTCCTGTGGTGCTTTCTGCGGGAGTGGTCACCACAGTTGTACTTTCTCTTTTCCTCAGTTAGGAAAGAGCGAGGCTGTTCGGTCCACTCGGGACGCTTAGTCTTGTTAGATTCCTCTGTCGTTGCGTAGGTCTTGGTGATCGATTCCGCTTCCCGAAAGGTCTGCTAATTTTTGTGTGCCAGGTACTTAAAGAAGTCCCTATATGTCAGCACAAAGATGAAGCTACCAAACTTCATCTCCTCTATAAGTCTGGGGATTCGTCTGACATCTACTATGAAGCTATCCAGGAACTTCCGCGGATTATCTTCATGCTTCTGCTTGATGTGGGATAGGTGTCAAGACTATTTCTCTTCTCGACGGATCGAGGCGTATTGCGCTAAGAAGAGATCAATTAGCTCACTGAAACTTCGAATTGAATCTGAGGGAGGTGATGGAACCAGATGCGAGCGCCTCTCTTCAATGTGAGTGGCAAGTGATGGCACATTACTGCGTTCTTCAATCCTTGTAGACTCAGATAAGTGTAAAAATGATCGAGGTGATCCATAGGATCAGCACTCCCATCGTACAAGTCAAGGGTTGGCATCTTGAACTTTGCCAGCATGGGACGGTTCAAGATCTCCGTCATAAAAGGAGATCGATCAAGATCTACAGTGTGTTCATCGTCTTTGAAGACGTGGTTCCAGATCTTCTCCAATTTCGGATCTGCTTGAGCGGCGTTGCCTGATCTCTTGGAGTTTAGATAAATCTTCAACTCTGTTCTTTCTCTGGGGTGGCACGTAGCCAGTGAGCTACTACCATCAGTGGATCTAACGACCCGAGAGGCCCCATCCTGAGTCTGGGGCCTGGTCTCCACCCGAGAATCTTGAGGGTTCCTTCGTTCGGGACTTTCTTCCAGAGTCATACTGCCTGATCGTTCCTCAGGCCTCGGACGACTTTGGGCCTGCGAGGACTCCAGTGTATGAACGTTGGCTGGCTTTCTGGATCTCTTAGCCAACATCTTCTTCTTCTGGCCTCCTCTCCTGGAGGCCGGTGTAGGGACTGCTGCTGGCGGAGCCCCCTACTGTGCGTGCTCCTGCGGGAGTAGAGTATCTGGAGTATTTTGTTTGTATTTTGTATGTGTTTCACCAGATTCTGAAACAAGGGTGCTGGCACCCCGTTACCATCCTATTGACTAGGTTACTAGCATCGTGATCCTGATCGAGAGAGGTCACATATTTAGCAGGCTCACTAGCTTGTCCTCTTGTATTCACTATTTTGATTGATATTGTTGATCTAGAAGGTAAAACTGAGAAAGGTATTGGAGAAAAGTGGTTTGCTTTTTATAAGCCTTCCCACGGACGGCGCCAATGATGCGTCCTGGATCCAAGTTTCGAACAGGTTTGGATCGAGTTGAACGTTTAAATTTAGCTCCGTTCACTGAATTTGAATTCTGTATACTACTACAACAAATAAGAGGTCAGGAGACGACGAAAAGTTATCCCACCGAAAATACTTCGACGCTCAAATCAGAAAATAGCTTTCAAATCAAGAAGGTAAGAGAAAAATGAAGGTAATGAGAATGTAAAGAGTGTTTGCAATGGTAAGTTGCTCTTGTTGAAAAAGGTTTTTGCAGGCTCGTGAGGAGCGCTAACACTTGGCACTATGTTTGGTAGGAACATAGTGACAAAGAGATAGTTGTTCACTGAAAGCGTGAGAGCTTTACAACAATGAGAGAGAGCTCGTGATGAATGAAAGCGTTTAGTACGTCAGGTTGAGAGCGTTTGTGTTTGAGATCGAAAGCGTGCCCCGGAGTGAGGACTCCATAGGCTATTTATAGTTATGTTGCTGGGCAACCTTCCTTGGATAGGAATACTTGATTCTTACGCTCTGTTGGGATGTCTTCCTTTCCTGATGTGGATCTTTAATGGCAGTAACGGCTCCTTTGACAGATTGTCTTCCTTTTGCGTTTTGTAATCGTTAGAGTTTATTACAAGCAAGAAAAGGAATCTGGTGCTTTCCTTATGGGACGTGCGCTAAATCTACTGGTGACCGTTATAATGGAGATTGCCTTCTGAGAGAGCGCAAAATCAGGTAAGAGGACCTTTACTAGTCAAGGACAAAAATGTAGGCTAATCTGGGCTTGGCTCATTTGAGGCTTGCTCCTAGGCCGGTCTTCTGGTGACGCTTCCGGTCAACAAGAGAGTTAACCGCCTTGTGAGCTCGCCACCAGTCCAGCTATTGAGTTTTGTCGATCTCCTTGCCCTTTTGTCTGATTAACGGTTGACATTGACCATCCAGGCGTATACGAGCCTTTATGGGCCTGAGTCGTTCCTTCTTCTTAAGCCAACCTATTATGAGCATATCTATTAGATACAACTTTTCAAAAAATATAAATTGTAAAAATTAAAATATACAATAATACT
>JAODPA010062056.1:0-11120 GCA_025585075.1 Nepenthes mirabilis | reverse complement strand
ACTGCCTAGTTTGGCCCTTTCTGTGCTATGATCGTGGTGGCCTGGAATGGCTTGCTGGTTCTATTTGCAGCTGTGAAATATGCTGCTATTTTGCTGGTTATCTCTCCAGTGATGCTGTTCTGCAGGCTGCGGAGGCTGCTGTTATTTGCTGCACTGTGCTTTTGTGAGATTAGTGGCTTTCTTGCCTGACTGGTGTGCGGTTTTGATCTCAATGTCGCTCCTTCCTGGTTTTGGGAGCTGAAGGTGCTGCTGATACTCTTGGAGGCCTGGTGGGAGGCATTGCTGAAGTGGTTCGGTTTTGGATTGTTGCTGTTAGTGATGCAGCTTTTGCCCTTGTTTACTGGGCAGAGTGTGTGTCCTGTGCTAAAGAGGGGCCCGGACGCATTGCAAGTGACATGGCATGAGTTTAATTGGACGATCAGCATGTCAAATTACCGGTTGTCGCTGTAGTGTCTGTTTTGTGTTAATTTTCTTCACATATTTGTTCTTCTGTTGAACATTTGTTCTCTTAGAGGCTATTTTGGTTTTATATGATGTACCGGTTGCTCGGGGTATGCCCCAGCATTTTTTGTTTTAAATTCAAGTCAAAATACTTGGAGATAAAATATAACCTTTGTAATTTTTTTTCCCGTTAATCCAAAATACTTACTTACCAAAAAAAAAAAAGACACTGCAACATGCCCACTGCCACAGCACCAGCAAAATAAACAGCAGCAGCTGCATATTCCCGGAAAGCCATCAGGTCAGCATCCATCAGCCTGAGATGGGTCCTGGAATTCTGCCAATCCACCTTCGAGCATACCAAATAAACCAACATACACCAGCAGATGACTCCAGCAACGAAGCACTAGTCAAAGAGTGCCGTTGGCTAAGATCCCAACCCGCCACCAGCACCAGGCGCAGCACACAAACCAGCATAATTGATCAACAGCAACGAGCCACCAATCAGCATCACACATCTGGCCAACAACACCATGGACAGAATCCATCAGGCGCTGCTGATCAGCAACACCAATGCATCTGAAATGCAACAGACAAAAATCCCTCAGCACAAGGAATACCAGCTATCAACCACCTACTTCAGGTGTTGCTATTAAACAGCAAATACAGCTGCAGTTGCGCCAACAGAACACTCCATCAGCAACACTAACAGCACAGACAGTCAACCTTATACACCATCTATTGTCATCCAACATCCGCAGATGTAAGAACCCCAGCATTCAACAGCTGCTGACATCCAACATCATGGGCATCACCCGAACACAGCATCTGTCAGCAAGCATAACTACAGCATCAATGAACTGCACGCATGAGGATGCAACCACAGCAACAAAGGACCCAGCTAAATTCACATCCAGCGAAAGGAGCACCGGCCTTCATCATGGGTCAAGGCGGTTTCCTTTCTTCAAAAAAACCAGCAATATGACCCATTTGCATCCAAAAACAAACCAGCTCCAAAACACCAAACCAAGGCATCAGCCAACATCACAGCAGACAACATATCCCATCACTTGCTGCATCTAACATCCTAATTGAAAACTGGCAACTGCATGAAGCAATTCGCCAACTGCAACCACAACGCTGCCAACATGAGCTATCAAACCAGCCAAGGGCCTTTTCAGCCCCATCTGGAGAGTCAGAATTAGAAGACCAGGAGCTACAACCAATATCAGTGCACCCCCAACATTCAAATCGAGTAGCTGTCTATCACTACACCCAACAGCAACTGCCAATTCTATGCAGCAAACAGAAATACGCAGCCAACCACCAATGGCTCATACGAACCAAATGAAAACCAGCATCCATGGCCCAATTTCCACACCAAACCATAAGCAACCGTAATCATTGGCACTGGTAGAAAAACCAATACCACTCTCGATCCAACAGCTGCAGGAATTCAAGGATGACGAGGCCGAGCTTTCATGGGTGCAAAATTACGCCGCCTGGCCAATCGCTGCCCCCCATTAATAGCCTGCCTAGCAAATAGTTCGTCCTCATTCCTAAGGGCATGAGACCCCAACTGGAATGCAGCCTCGAAGGCACGGGACACTGCAGTAGGGTCCTCAACACCATAGTTCGGGTACACAATGGGCATAGCCAGGACAGAATCATGCCCAAATTCAATAGGAGGCAAAGTTTCAGAAGGCTTCGCTGGAACACGGACAGCCTTAGAGCAAATTGGCAGATGAGGTTCAGGGCATTGCAGACTGCCATTATCGTCAGCACTTGGATCCACAATGGGCAGAGAATGGACATTTCCACGCTCCAAGTCACAGGACTCCACAGCTTCAGCCACTGAAGCCTCAGGGCCCTCAATCGAGCAGCCAGACAAGGAGAACAAGCTGATATCTTGAACGGCAGATGGAGCCTTATTCAATAAACCATCAACAACTTCAACCAGGGAGTATTTGTGGGTGATCCGCGCGATAGACTCCGGAGTAGAACCATCGACCCCAAGGATTGGGCCAACCTCATCAACGGGTAATGGAACATGGGACACCAGCCCAGGACCATCTGAACCTGGGGATAGAAAATCCACCTGCTCAGCACAAGAATGGCCATGGGAACCAGGCTCAGCAGCAGCTGGTCCATGATCAATCAGGGGCTCATTACAATGACTCGTCAACGCCCCAGATGGCAACGCAATTTCACCCCAATGGGTTGCAACTGAGGCAACAGTCAGGGATTGATCAGAATATGAATTCTGAAGAAAACTAGGAGATTTTAGGGGACTTTCGTCTAACTGGGGACTCACCACAGGAATCGGGGAGCCTCCAGGAGAAGGAGGCTTAGGCATGTCCACTGAGACATTTACTCCAAGGTCAAAACCAAGAGAATAGGGGCAATTGACCATCTTGAGACGACAATTGGTTTCAGCATGCCCAAACAACTGGCATCGACCACATCTGGTGGGCTTCCAATTATATTCCACTTTCACTAAGGAAATGGAATTAGACTCAGGAAATGGTTTAACAGCAATGCTTTCAGGGAAGGGGCCATCCAAACCAACTTCAACATAAACCTTTGCGCAGGAAACATTTTCCAATCGAGCAGTTCTGGAATCGAGATGCAGGGGAATCCCAATGGAACTTGAGATCCAGCTTAACCCGGCGATGGTCCAGAGCTCGATCGGCAAATTGAAAAGCTTGATCCAGATAGGAAAACGCTTGAGGTCGGCCTTGGACAGAGGCATTCCGGGAGCCCAACGTTTAAGGAAGATTGCTTTCCCAGAAAACGTCCATGGACCGGCCTGGATGCAATGCTCCATCAGTTCCAACGATGAGAAACGGAAAAAGAAGAAACCATCTTCATTGCCGGCAACATGAATGAGACCAAATCGAGCCCAAATTCGTCTGGCAATGGCTTTCACAGCCAGGAAATGTGGAGGGGATTCAATGAATTGGCCGACCAAGGTGAAACCCCAAAAAATATTACCTTTGTTGATAACATCAGACGGGGGAGAGAGAACATCAGCAGCAGCACCAGCAGATTGAGGGGGGTAGAAAAATAATGCTGGGTCCAATCCTTCGTAATCCTTCCGGATGGCTTCGGACAGAGGAATGGGGGCCGGAGCAGCCACAGAAGTCTTGCGAAGCACCTGAGGTTTCGAATGCTCCAAGAACGGGGTGACAGATGACGGCCGGGCCGTAATCGACACCAATCGAGACTCCTGGACAGGGGAGGCAGTCGACTGGGGATGAATAGGGGAGGCCCCCAGAAGGCCGGCCATGGCCGGCGGAGGCCAAAGAAACGAGCGCCAGAAACGCAGAAAATTCGAAATTTTAGAGAGACATGATAGATGCATCAACAGTAACACCAAAAGGATTCGGCATCGAGACACCAACTCCATTGTGCATCAGAGGGAATTGGCAGCTCACATGCCGACACACAGCAGCACGGAATCAGCAGCGTCAATCTTCGGCAATAGAACAGCAGAGATTCATACAAAACGCCCCAGCTCACGCATAATGAAATGTAACAGCACAGCCAGATCCAGACACAAATTGATTGTGGAGTTCAGCCTATAACAACACTCCGGGAGACAACGTAGCAGAACCGAGTACCAAGAAAACCAGCACCAATGAGCAGTTAGTTGCCACAACGATACAAACACAGCAACCATGGGGAAGCAGCCAATCCGGCAACTGC
Organism: Nepenthes mirabilis; assembly: GCA_025585075.1. Lineage (NCBI taxonomy): Eukaryota > Viridiplantae > Streptophyta > Magnoliopsida > Caryophyllales > Nepenthaceae > Nepenthes > Nepenthes mirabilis. The sequence goes on along the minus strand of JAODPA010062056.1, from coordinate 6,971 downwards.
ACCCACCGCGTAGGAGCAAAGCATATCATCCACTTCAACGCCAAAACTAAAACGGCAAAAAGGAATCCATCGAGGCAAAAGAGATACAGCATCATACCCGCTAGGAATTGGCCAATAACATCGGCCTCAAGACCAAGGCCTCAATTGCCATGCAGAACAAAAGGCAGTTGAACACAGTGAAAACAAACCGGCCAGCAGATGAAAAATAGCACATGAGGCACATCACAGTCGCCAAACCAGATTCATCATAACCCGCTGAACATCAAATCCAGATGCAGTAACAGCCGAGCCACTGCACATTAGCAGAAATTAACAACAGTCAGCCAGCAATCAAGGGCATCTGCAAATTCCTTTAATACAAAAGCCATCAGCAATCCTTCGACAGTTCAGCAGCAGCAAATAAATTGCTTCAATCACCCAACCCCAACGCCATCATCCAAACAGTAATATCCACGGATATCCCGTAGACTAGCAGCCAAAGCAGGACTATGACAACAGCCCAGCTTCAGCCACACTCGAAATGAAGGCAGCAGCCCATCCCTCCTCCAGCAACTACAAAAGGTTCCAACGGCACCACCAGCTACAAGAAAAAAGTCAATGAAAAAAGCCGGGGCCAGTGAACACCCGGTTGTAGCAAGAATCAACAACAGTTTGGCATCCGCAATGCTTCTCATTTCCAGAAACCGATGCCATCACAAACCATTTACATCTGTATAGAGCAAACAGGCCAGCTCTATATGATACAGCAATTTGCCCCTCACCACTCCACCAATGATGGGCCAAGCCAGCAGTACCGGCATCAACCCATAACCAGCACCTGCATAAGAACCAATCAACTGCTTCCACAAGACACTGCTGTTCGTTCACAGACAGCATCCTCACAAACAGAACGAGCCAACCATCCTTCACATCAGAAACCAGCAATTGAAAGATGGCTAGAATTCGTCTAGCATTACATCACCAATTCCACAACAGACCAACATTGTTAGAAGACACCAGAATTCCAGAATGCAAACAGCCATATCAAATCCCCAACAGATCAAGAACAAAGAAGCCAACTCAACAACCCCGAGCCACACCAGGGCAAATCATTGCAAACCTGAATAATACCCTTTCATTATACATGTACAAGATGCCACCAATCCAGAGCCAAGCCATCAGCATCACCCAACAAAGGGAAGTGGATCCCCTCGGGAGGCAACCACCACAAACACAGCAAAGGAATACCAAGAGCCGTACTAAAGTTCCTGACCGAGAAGGGGCAAAAGCCCCAAAATTTTTTTTTTTTTTTTTGGGAGGGGGAGACAAAGCTAGGGGAGGGGGAATACTAAAAAGAACTGGGCAAAAAACAGCCCAAAAGGGACAAACAACGGCAATAGGGATCAAACTAAGAAAACCCGGGCCCCTAGCATACCCGAGAAACAAGTTCCATAGCCCCAAAGGGGAGAAGCGAAAACAGGAACACAAGAACCAGCCAGATGAGGGCCTCCGGAAAGCAAGGCTGGCAACAGCCACAAACACCGCCCCCCTCTTTTCTTTTTTTTTTTTATATACCCCACCTAATCCAAGTCGACCTATAGTCAGCCCTATTAGGAACCGAGAAGGTCATTAATTTAAGCCTCACAACATCGACCACCAAAGAGAAGAGACGAGAGGAGTCTTGTGGGGGAGATTTTTGGAAAATCCGATTATTGCGCTCCTTCCATATGAAGTAAACCGTGGCGGCCAGGGACAAACGCTTAGAGGCAGCCATAAGGCTTTTACCTTTCCAACGAGAGGCAGCCCAAGAAATATTTTGATACCATTCAGGGTAGGGCCAGTGAATACCAGAATGTCTTTGGATATTAGTCCACAAGGTTCTGGAGAATGGGCATGAGAAGAAGAGGTGATCGAGGTCTTCATCATCCGTGCTGTAGAGAATGCACCTGGGTGAAAGGTTAGGGATATAATGGAGGCGGTCAATGGTATTCAGTCTGCCCTTAATGGTGAGCCAAAGGGTGAACGCGTGGGAAGGAATATGGGATGGGCCCCACACCAGATGGGCCCAACAAACCTTAGGTTTGGGAGGATGAAGGAGAGAGTATGCGGACTTAGTCGAGAAAATGCCATTGAGAACCCCGGCCCATCTTAGTGAGTCTTTTTGATAGCTGCATGGAGGGTTGTTTGGCATATTCAAAGCGAGTTGGGACACCTCCGTGTCGAAAGGGTTAGGCCAGATCCATCTGTTTTCCCTGATAATGGCATCGACCTTCACATCCCAATGCAGACCCGAGACAAGGCGAGTCCGATCAGAGCTCACTTCACTCAGAGGGCCAAGGGGTGCCAGTTATCATGCCAAAGGAAAGTATCAGAGCCATCCTCAATGTCCTTGATAGAGTAGGCACGCATAAAAAGCCGAAGCTTCATAATTTTGTGCCAACTCCAGGGGGCCGATGCCGAGACTTTAATGGTCCAAATGCACCGGTTTTTGATTCTGTTTTTGTATATCCATGAAGTCCAAGCAGAATTCGGATCTTTAGTTGGGAGATGCCAAAGAAATTTGCAGTTAAGAGCCTTATTCTGATCAATCAAGTTCTTGATTCCTAATCCTCCTTCAGTTTTGGGGCAACATATGTCATGCCAAGCCACCTTGGCATTGACTCTTCCTTCAGAAAACCCGTTCCAAAGGAAACGCCGCAGGATGCGGTCAATTGCCTTCAAAATGGATTTGGTAAGAATGAAAAGAGAAGCCCAATAAAGGTGAATAGAGGAGAGGATGGAGGCAAAATGCCCGCCAAAGGAAAGCCATCTATTCCTCCAGGATGTGATTCTCTTTGTGATTCTTTCGGTGAGAGATTTACAATCAGAGACCGAAGGCCTAGTGGTGATCAAGGGGACCCCCAGATATCTGATAGGGAGTTTGCTCAACTTGAATCCCAAGCTAGCAGAAAGATCCTGGCAAAGAGTGGGATCCTTAGAACAAATAAAAATTTCACTTTTGTTCGGATTAGCGGAGAGGCCAGAGACAGTGTGGAATTCACTAAGGCAGTCCTTAAGAATCATAGTAGACTTGGTATTGGCATGGGAGAAGAGGAGGAGGTCGTCAGCAAAGGCAAGCATTACAGTTTGGGTTTCAGCACATTTTCAGTGAAATTTGAAATTATTATCCCGTCTTACCTTGACCTCAATAATACCATTAAGGACTTCCATAACCAGGACAAATAATTACGGGGAGATCGGATCACCTTGGCGCAGTCCTTTGCCACCTTTGAAAAAACTGACCGCTTCCCCATTGTATTGAGGGAGTACGATGGAGTCGATATGCACTGGCCGATCCAATTAATCATTTGTGGGGGGAATTCCATCATAGTACATCTGGGTGGGTCATGGCCCAGATAATACTTATGCAGGAGCTCCTGAGCTAAAAGGATATTATCACTAATTTGGCGCCCCGCCACAAAGGCCGTTTGGCAACGGTTGACCAGGTAAGGAAGAGTGGTCTTTATTCGGTTAGCAAGAATTTTAGATATCACTTTGTAGATTACATTGCAGCATGAAATCAGTCGATAGCCAGTGACCGAGTGCGGGGACTGGACCTTAGGAATAAGGCTGATCAGAGTGGTGTTCAGCTATTTAAGGAGCTTTCCGTGATTGAAAAAATCTTGGATAGCTTCATAAACAGTAGGACCAGTGATGTCCCATGAATCCTTAAAGAATTTTGAAGTAAATCCATCAAGACCGGGCGCTCTGTCATCACCAATGGAGAACAATGCAGAACGGATTTCCTCCTCACTGACCGGCCTAACAAGGGGAGTGGTAAGAGAATTGGGAACCGTATGGAGAATGTAGGGGCGGATCCGATTAATCTCCGCCGACCCATGGGACCGACCAGATCCCAGGGCATTTTTGAAGTGGCTCTCGATAAGCTTGTAAAGATCCTCCGTCCCGTTAGTTGGTTTGCCCGACTCATCAAGGAGGGAAGTAATCCTATTCCGATTAATGTTACCACTCACAATCTTAAAGAAGAATTTTGTGCATTGGTCACCCTCTTTAAGTCATTTGATCTTGGCTTTTTGGTGGAGGAAATCCGCTTCCTTAGCCATAGCAAAGAAATACTCCGCTTTATAACGTCGTTCAAGGTCACAGTCCCCATTGGTGGGAGGGGTCTTAGATTGAATATCCTCAAAGCATTTTCGAGTACGCAAAACCTTTTCATGAACATCTCCACATTGAATATTCAGGTTTTTGAGCATACTTTTGACCTTTTTGAGAAGGGACACCAGCCTAAACATTGGGGTACCAGAGGTCTCGGTCCCCCAAGCTTCTTTAAGAAACAGAATGAATTGAGGGGATTTGTTAAAAAGTTGTTAAATCTAAAAATCCTGTGGTTACGAGAGGCCCACCCTTCAGGCAGAAGGATGCAAGGAGAGTGATCAGATAATCTAGCCGGTGGAAAGACAGCTTTAGATCTTCTATAAAGGTCAAACCACTGACCATTAGCAACCACTCTATCTAATTTTCTGAAGATACGAGTGGAGGGGTCGTGGCCATCGTTCCATGTGAAAAACTGACCCTCATGGCAGACATCTTCCAGGTCACAGTCCCAAAAACAGTCATTTATGTCGATGGAGCTTTTAGGGTGCCAGGACCTACCAAGGGCTTTATTCGCCGAGCGAATAGCATTGAAATCGCCCAGGACAGCCCACGGAATGTTCCCCGAGAGACCTGAATGCCTCCTAAGGCATTGCCAAAGGTGTTTTCGAAGGCCATTAAGGTTAGCACCATAAACAAAGGACAGAAGGCAATGAGAGTTATCGACAAGGACATTCACAGTGGTGTGGATCTCCTGATCTTCCTTGGCAATAATCTTGAGATCCACCTTCTTGGGGTCCCAGCCAACCCAGATCCTACCAACAGATGAAATGGAGTAGTTCATGGCCCAATCCCAAAGGGGATTAATCCTAGCCGAAATGGAGGCCGCATTTTTCTCAGCAACTTTAGTCTCAACTAGGCCAATAATGGAACAGTCGTGGGACCTAATGAGGTTGCGAACTTCATGGGCCTTCACAACCCCATTGAGGCCCCTCACATTCCAGCAAGCGATATTGATCATTAGAGACCGGCTGACGGGGGGTACCGCACCTTAGGCCCCCGAGCATTTCTGTTCTTACGTCTCCTGCTCTTAGTCACTGCCGCGCTGCTGTTAGAGTCAGACATATCAGTAGCATGTACAAGGCTCGGTGAGTCAATTGGACAAGCAATGGTGGACTGACCAGGACGGTCCACAAGGTCAACAATCTCCATCGGTCTAGAGGCAGGATGATCACGAGTCGAGGCCCCATCACAGGAACACTCGGATTCAGAACAAGACCTGTCCGGATCGGGTGCTTGGGGGTGGCAAGAGCTGGACCTCAGCCCCAACAGAGATCCGCCCCTCATCAGATCCAAATGAGGGAGGGACATGATGAGTTGGGCCAGGTTCAACATGAGGGGGGTCCGAAGGAGCCTCATTCCGGTTGAATGACGGGATGAGAGCCTCGGACTCCTTCGGGTCATCAGGAAGGGGTTCCTGAAGAATGCTGAAGGGGTTGTCTGAAGACAATATCTTCTGGGCGGAGGAAGCAGGGGGTAAAGCAGCACACTTACCCGGGGACCTCTTAGAAGAGGCAGTATCAATGGCCATCTTCTTAGGAACCCAAGTAGCTTTAGTAAGAGGGCCCTTACTTCCACTCTTTCTAGGGGCAGCACTCCGCGCCGCCTTTTGTTGGTATTCAATTTTTATTTCTCTCATCTGATCTTCCACAAGGTCGGCATGCCCATTAGTGCGAATTCTCACCACAGCCGGCCGGGGGGCTTCGACGCCCATTTCAACACACACTCTAGCAAAGCCCAAGCGTTCAAGTTTTTCAGTGACCGGGTCTAACCTAAGGGGTTCTCCAACCGCACTCGCAATCCAGCACAAACCCAGAGGAGTTCAAAATTTCACCGGGATCCCGGACATGGTGATCCAAATAGGGAATGATTTGTGCTCCTCTCGGGACAAAACCATTCTGGCCTTCCATATCTTAAGGAAAATAGTATGCCCGGCTATTGACCACGGGCCACTATTTAGACAATTTTCAAGCATTGCTTTTGATGAAAAACGAAAGAAAAAGAAGCCCGATTCGTTCCCCGCTACATGCTGTAGTTCGAATCGCCTCCAAATCTTCCTAGTAATTGTATTTACAGCATTAAAATGAATTGGATTACCGTCGAAATATCCCACAAGAGTGGAACCCCAGAGGTCCTCACCTTGTTGGATAATATCCGGAGGGGGGGATAAAATGGTATTCTCAATATCAGGAGAACAAGGAGGGAAAAATTTGAGAGGAGACTTACCTCCAAAGGTCCTCCTTTCGGCTACCGAAGCCCAAGTAGTTTTCGACGGACTAGAGCCATGGGCATTTGCTTGCCAGGGCACGCCTCCAATGGCAGAATCAGTAACATCATGATACACTGGAGGCGCAGCAGGCAACCCTCTAGAACGACAACCCATAATGTCAACAGCAGAATGCTCCAGTGGACAAACCGATCACTGCTTAGGGCTGAGCTCAGGAGATCGGTTTAGTAACCTGGTGGAAGGATCAGCCAAGGAGGGAGGCGCCTCAACAGGGCAGCAAGGTTGAGCTGCGCACCCTGCAACCCCATCGCAGAAAACCGCCTCCAACGATCCATCAGAAAGTCCATCCTCAGGGAGGGGATCGGTCGAAGGGGCAAGGGCAGGACGCACAGGAGCCAGACCCGAGTCGAGCGAAGCCCCTTCAGAGGCGCAAGAGGACGGAGCGGGATACGGGTTGGGATACGGATTTGAAATGTCAGGCGAAATGGGAGAAGCAGGAAGGAGATGTTGAGAAACGGATGGAAACGAGATGGCCTTCGGATTTGAACTACGGCGTCGACTCGGGCGACAACGGCCATTGGCGGCAGAAAGGGGGGGGAGTCAGGCTCGGACG
>JAODPA010062045.1:0-11120 GCA_025585075.1 Nepenthes mirabilis | reverse complement strand
AACTTAGAGAAACATATAAAGATAAAGAAATCATTAAAACATATAAGGTAAGGAAGTAGAAGATAAATTTTGTTTAATGGTGATAAATATTACTCTTTGCTATAAATATCTTGAGAACATTATTTCAAGTTTGTTGTGCATTTGTGTGAGTTGTACTTATTAATTGATATCCTTTATGATGATAGTTGGACTATGAGCTTATGATTACTATCAAAAATATTTGTATTTTTGTTATATTATTAGCTTTACCAAATAGAGTTTCTTACATAATATCCTATATGCATAATTCAAAACTAAGCGCTTCATCCTCACATAACCTCATAGGAACCCTCCCTTGTTGTCCACCTCCTCCCCTATTACCAAAACTAGCAACCATCTCTCCTCACTCACTAATCTTGTCATTCTCCCTCTCTCTCATCCATGGACCCTGGACTGACCCATGGACTCACCAATTACCAAGCAGAGCTGAAAGAGACCAAAAAGTGGGAAGATTTGGGGGTTCTGGAGATTGCATGCCAAAATTAGCTGTGAGATAGGGAGTTGCTGTGGTGGCAAAAGTTAAATGGTTCAACATATTTTCCAATTTCCATGCTACTGGTAGAATTATTCCGACAATGATGTTTCTATTATAGGCGTGCACTTAATAGGAGATGAGCAAAGCTAATTGGTTTCAAAAACACGATTTCAGAAGAGTGGCCTAAATTGATTTCCAGAATAGAAAGCCTTACAGCTTACAGAATCATGTTGTTTCAACTTATCCTCTTCAATGTTTCATTGCCAAGCTAAATTAGGTTGTCAATTCACGCAATGCAATTTCAAAATATGGAGTAAAACACAATGTTAACATGATGGTTTGGGTAGATAACTCTATTCAACCTAAAGTGACCCCTGTGGGGAGTCATGAGATAGAGCAATAAAGCAATGGTACTAGTCCAATGGAGACATTGCTGTGAAGAGTTGCTTCAGAAAAAGAGGCAACCACCTGAAGAGGGCAAACTAAATTCTAATCTAGCTGTAGAGATCAATGAGAATGAGGAGGTTTTTAGTGCATTAGAGAATGCAACTGAATTCTCGCTCAATAATATGATAGCAATATTCAATCCAGAGTTCAATTCAAGGCATTGGAAAGCGACACTGCAGAACTATTTTTTTATTCCATATGAAGACTGCTTCAAAATGAGGGTCTTTACTTGAACCAGTATGATCAAATCCAGACTGAATAGAAGTCGCTGATGGACTGCAATATCTTCCTCAATCTCCCCCTTCCATAAATCGAGGAATAACTTTTTCTTGCAAGGGGAGAACTAGATATATTTTGATTATTTGCATTTTACTTTTGATTATTTAGCATTTTAGAATTTCTATGACATCATCTTTCCTCACTGATCTGAGAAGTCTCGCCTTTCTGTTCATGTGATTAATTCTCATTAAAAAGGTTCTGCTATAATTTTGTAAATTAGCACCATCAGTTTATTGTGTTCGGATGTTTATTCCTAGCTTCTTTTTTTTTTTTTTTTTGGTTGGTAAGGTGAAATTTATTGCTCCAATCCTTCAGTAGTATCAATTCCTCAAGTGTCCAGGGTACATCTCCTTGGACAGGTTGATTTTGAGATGTTGACTAGAGGACATTTTTGTAATTTCCTTAGTTTCAGCATACCTAATTTTCAATGTTATGATTTATTAATTAGAATTATTTGTGATTATGTTAAATGCATTTTTGTGTTATTTAAAATAGAAAATTAGTTAATTAAGATGATAAAAAGGGTGATTAGCCAAAATCCTAGGAAAACCTAATTCCTCCGCATAAACCCTAATGAGGTGCACCCCTTCTTGTTATATTTCAGCTGCCAACCCCCCTTATTTTGCAAGTAGCACTAAGTTAGGTAGTTGTTAATTACCAATTAAACTAAGTATTGAAAGAGGAAAAAAAGAGAAAGGGGATAGGGAAAAAAATCCTCGAGTTCCATGCCCCCTTTCTCATTGAAAAACCCTAGTTTCCTCTAAAGTTTTAATCTATCCTCTACAAGTGCCTTGGCTGAAACACTTTGAGAGTCTTGGAGAGAAAATCGCAGCTTGAGAGAATCAGCCACTCAGTTTGAAAAAGAGAAAAGATGAGAGAAATCTTAAAGTCAAAAACCTGGAAATCTCTAGCCTCTTACTTTGTCTTGGTGCTTTCTGGTATTGGTGAACATAATAGAAACTCCATGCTTCGAGAATGAAGAAGAAATTGTGCCCAGAGAAGAAGATTAGGAGGCCATCCATGCTTGTGTGAGTTGTAGGAAACCTCAATCAAGGCAAGTGAAATTCTACACTCTTTGGCAAATCCACTGTTTCTTCTAATCTTATACTCTTCCCTTGTTTTACATTTGTTCTGGCATGGAACATGGGATGCCTCTTATCCCATGGATGTTATACTTTTAGATCCCATGTTGAAATTCATTCAATTATGCAAAGATCACGTCTTTGTAAGCCTCTTCTAATCTTGAATCCATGTTATGCTTTTTATGTCTTCTAGCATGATAAACAAAGCTTTTCTTCATCCAAAAGTTCATGTCATGCCACTGTTTTTGAGGGGGGTGAATGTGCTTTATAGTCATTTTATTGGATTGTATTTTAATGTGGAAAATTTCAAAGTCTTTATTATTTTATGCCACATGTATATTTTCATGGCGTGAAAAACCCCTAGTTGGCCATGGGTTTAGTGAAGCAAAGTATAGGAAAGGTATGCTTTTCGCATATACAAGAACATGTGTTGGTAGATGTAGAAATGGAACACTTTTCCCTAGTGGCCAAGAACATAGAACACTTGTAGGAGTAGAATGGTAATATTTCCATGTTATATGAATATATATATATATTTCTGGACCTTTAGTGACCTAGGTGAGCTGTGTGCCCATAAGATAAGAGAAAAGACTAATTGTGTATTTTTATACATCGATTAGTTTAGATCTATAATTTTTATGAGATGGCCAAGTGGTAGTATGGCTAAGTATTGATTAACTACACAATAGTGTATATTTTGTCGGGTAGTGTATGGTAGATCTATAATCTACTTACCTTTCAAGTAGACTAGGTGTAGAAGAGTAGTATTTCTCATGTAGTGTTCAAGTATGGGCTGGCTGTGGGTTTAGAGGACCATAAGTAGAGTCATTAGTATGTAAATTGTACCATAAGATGATTGAGTGTGAAATTTTAGGAATTTTGATGATATAGGCTTATAATATAAGATATCAGAAGTGTACGCATTAAGTCACTTAGTGGTTGTGAGGTTGGACCCAAGTGAAGGGAGAGATTAGATGTCTTACTTAGTGTAATTTCATTCTAAACATACTTGAGATTCCGGGGTTGATACCCTAAGCTTAGTCTTGATAGGGTAGAAGTGACAATGTAAAGAAGTGAGGAGGTACTCATGTACAAACATCTCAGATTAGTCAATACGTTGGATGTTTTTGTTCCTCATCATTCTATCCATTCATTTATTCTATAGTTAGATAGATGAAATTATATAAAACACTACTGTTTCAAAGAGTATGAAACCTGTAAAACTTTAATATGATCTATAGTCGTCCGACATTTCCTCCATGTCTCGGTGGATCAAGATCTATTATTTTTACAGAGAGATTTTTATATTCATGCGACCATTGTATTGCATGATATCGAGAGATATCATAGCAAGTGACGCTGGGCAAGACATGTTGAGAGAGTCGAGGATTCTCTAAGACTAACTCCTACACCTTGAGAAGGAACTCTCTGACGTGTTTTGAGAATTTAGAACTAGTTCCTACACCGAGAGTTATGAATTTTGGTATTGATATATGATTGAGACGTTTACACTCCAACGGTAGCAAAGCCTTAGGAGTCCATTTAATGGTCACATGTCAAACTTGCGATTGTCGGCTAACTCGTGGTACTTATCCAACTAACGATGGTGGAAATACATGGCCTTTCATTCATATTGAGAGAATAAGATCCGAGAATATCACAACGTTATTCATGTCGTATAGACCTTTGTTGAAATAGGTTTAATGTAATATATGTTATTGTTGAGATTCGAATTCCGTGGAATCCTCGTTATCTTCATGATGCTCAGGTTCAACGTAACCCATTGATTGATGATCCATGTAGTGGTTCATGAGTCTATATTATAACAAGTTGCAAAATCTTGAATTAAGTTAATTGTTGAGCTTTATATTGCTATTATCAATTATGTACATGGTGTTGATTTACTCAAAATGATTATTGTTAAGTCGTACTATTGAATATTATTACTTGAAGAGCGATTAGATCACTTTTATATTTTTATTGGCTAGAAATTAAAGGTCTCATGGCGCTAGCTAAAGATGATGCATTTGCTGCAGTACTTTCTGGTAAAGAAGATCCAGTGTCTAGCTACATTTATTTGAAAATTAGAGAATTGTTTTACTTTTCTTGACATAAATGGATATTTTGTTCTGGGGCAATGCCTCTTAGTCATTTTGAGTTTTACCTCAAAGTTGCGAGAAGTTGGATATTTACTATATATGTTTTATTTATAAGGTATTTATTATGATGATGAGTTATGTTTTTGAGTTGCCACATGTGCTTTGCGGTCTAGGGTTGGGCAGCCGGGGCTAGGTTGCCACATCTCCAATCTAAATATCAACAAACAGTGGATACACAACACAGTGAAGCAATCAAGAATAGAACTTCATGTTTGCTACTAGTATGATGGATACTGAAACTTTTTAATGAGAACTTCACTACTATTCCTTTCTATCCAAACATGATATTCAGTAGCCACAAAAGCAGCCTTAAGGACTGAGCTACTGTTTCCATATCTTTTCAGCAACCACTGTAGCCGATGCTCATAAAGGAATCCAAACAGTAGTAGCAATTGGTCTCACCACATTTTCCACACTTGTATCTCAGCACTTAGAAAGGAAACATTCTACATATTACCTTGTACCTACGATTTCATTTATGGAAAATTACAAAATATTAACTTTCCTTTGCTTTCCCTTCCTCATTTTTTTCCTTGTATTTCTAGATGGTTCCTGATGTAGAAAAAAGGAAGAGTAGGGGAAGGGGAAGGGGAAGAAAAATCAGAGGGGGAAAAAGGGGAAACCAAGGGAAAGAGAAGTAGAGACCGAGAGAGAAGAGAGAAATATCACAATCAATCAAATTTTACTCAATTCATTAATGTTGTTTCACACAATAGAAGTAGGGCCCCTATATAGAGAACCCTACATCTAGGATAATTGAAAATCAAATTACAATCAAATAACTTCTAGTTGAAAAATAAAATCAATTGAAAAATAAAAATCAAACCACAATCAAATAACTCCTAATTGGAAATAAAAATCAAATTTCTACTAAAATAAATTAAATTTCTATTAATTAATAATCACATATACTATAGAAATAAAACAAATATAATTTGTAAGTAAAATCAAATCAAATTTACAACCCCGATATCTACTTCAACTCTCCCCGAGTGGCTGGGACTCGATCCCGTAGAGTAAAACCTCTATAATCAATTCTCCAACCACAAGCTGAGCAGTTGCGCAATCTTCCGTCGATGGTGATAGACTCATGTGAGTGGGGGCCGAAAGCTGACTAAGTGACTCATATCTCCAGAAGGAACTGGACTTGGGCCTAGCAATGTGCAATCCTGCTAACTCTAATAGAATTCTAAAAGATTTGGATCGAACCGCTATAGCGTCTCTCGAAAGATTCAAGCATTCTCAGACTCTGGTTGACCAACCCAACAAACAAGGAAGCATTGAACCGTTCTATCCGTGGTAAACATAATCTGCTCATCTAAAATAACATTAATTTTATCATGGTGTGCCAGTAGGGAGGAAAGTTGTACAATCAAATCAAATCTACAACCCTAATAGCTGCATCAACTCTCCCCAGGTGGCTGGGACTCGACCCCATCGAATAAAACCTCTGTAATCAATTCCCCAACCACAAGTTGAGCGGTTGTGCAATCTTCCATCGATGGTGATAGACTCGTGTGAGTGGGGGCCGAAAGCTGACTAAGTGACTCATATCTCCAGAAGGAACTGAACTTGGGCATGGTAAGGTGCAATCCTACTGACTCTAATAGAATTCTAAAAAATTTGGATTGAACTGCTATAGCATCTCTCGAGAGATTAAAGCATTCTCAAACTCTGGTTGACCAACCCAACAAACAAGGAAGCATTGAACCATTCTATCCTTGGTAAACATAATCTGCTCATCTAAAATAACATCAATTTTATCATGGTGTGCCAGTAGAGAAGAAAGTTGCACAGGAATGGGTGGAGAGTCAATAGTTGGCGTATGGGGGGGTGTCAAAGGGATCAACAAATGGGAAAAAGTCACCTTTATAAACAATTAAATTTTCAACATTGAAGGTATGATGAAAACCAAAATGAGATAGAATGTCAATAATATATGTATTTGATCCAATACACTGCAAAATTTTAAATGGGCCAACACTACGAACCGGTAATTTAGAGACGTACCCATATAAGCGCCGCTCTGATTTGATTCAAACCGTAATATAATCTCCCATATTAAATTCAACATATCTTTTATGCATGTCAGCGTAAAGTTTATATAAAGCATTACTCACCTCCAATTATTTATTGAATGTGTTGTACAAAAGTTTTGGCAATTATGGACACACTAACATATGGGGACACCGAGATAAGGTCCAATGGTTTTCGAGGTTCATAACAATACAAGATTTCAAATGGACTCATACCTAAGGATCTATTGACAAAGCTATTATATGCAAGTTGGGCGATGAGAAGGATCAAATTCCAATTCCTGAGATTATCTTGAACCAAATATCGTAACAGATTACCTAAACTCTGATTGATAACTTTAATTTAATCATCTGTTTGAGGGTAGTAGGTACTAGAAAACTTTAATTTGGTACCAACCATATGCCACAGGGTCCTCTAAAAGTGACTCGTAAAACGAACATCCCTATCAGAATTATTGGTTTTAGGAAAACCATATAACTTAACAATCTCGACAAAGTCAGGCAATTCGAGAAGCATCAGCAATCTTACTATACGGAATGAAGTGAGCCATTTTAGAAAAAACGGTCCACAACAACAAAGATGAAATCGTGTTACTTAGGGGTACGTGGGAGTCCTAACACAAAGTCCATGCTTACGTCCTGTCAGGAACAATTAGGTACTGGTAGAGGGATGTAAAGGCCAGTATTTTGCTTTTTGTGTTTTGCTAACTGGCATGTTCAACAAGTACTAATGATTTAGCCACATCTTTCTTCAACTTAAACCAGAAAAATTACCTTTCAACCTCCTCTGTTATTTTATCACGCCCAAAATGGCCAAATAGACCACTAGCATGAACCTTACAGACCAAGAATTTTCGAACATATGTTTTAGCGATGCAAAGTTGATTAACCCGAAATAAATACTTATACTAAATACGAAAACCTTCCGTGGTGTTTGAATGCCCACATTGTAAAGCTAAGAAGATTTTACTAAAATCAGGATAGGACTCGTACTCTTCTTTAAATCTTTCAAAATGAACAATTTTAATTTGAACCGTAGATAATAAAGACAAGCGACGATTCAAGGCATCGACCGCTTAATTCTCGATTCCCTTCTTATATTTCAAGACAGAAGAATAGGCTTGTACATATTCAATCTACCGACCATACCTATAATTCAATTTCTTCTAGGAGCTAATAAATCGAAGAGCTTCATGGTCAAAATAGAAGACAAACTCCTGAGATAACTAGTAATGGCACCAATAACGTAAAGGTTGTACAATAGCATAAGTGGAGTATCACAACTTGGCATCATTTAACTTTTTCCTAAAGTGGGCAATTGGATGGCATTCTCAACTAAGAATTCTTCCTATTCTTACACCTAAGGCATCACACTCTACTTCAAACACTTTGAAAAAAATTAGTGAGCCATATGATAGGGGCCATTGTCATCCTCTCTTTTATAATTTAGAAATCCTTAGCAGTATCAGGAGACCAAATAAATTCACCATTCTTCATGCACTCAGTAAGAGGAGCTATAATTGTACTAAATCCTTTGATGAACATGCGATAAAAAGTGGCCAAGCCCTAAAAATTACGAACTTCATGGGCGGATTTTGGTTCGGGCTAATTTATGATTGCTTGGACCTTTGCAGGGTCAACGAAAACTCCATCAGAGGAGACAATAAAGCCCACGAAAGCTACTTTGTCCGAAAAGAATGAACACTTCTTAAGATTAGTAAATAGGCTTTCTTTTGTAAAGGTGAAGTAAACTTATATGAGATGATCCAAATGGTGTTCCTCGTTCTTACTATAAATGAGGATGAAATAAACCACTGGAAACTGGCCCATGAAAGGCCATAAGGCTTGGGTCATGATCCTCATAAAAGTACTTGGTGCATTGGATAGTCCAAAAGGCATGATTAACCACTCAAAAAGGCCATCCCTTGTCTTAAAAGTTGTTTTCTACTCTCCTGGACAAATTCTAATTTAGTGATAACCATTCTTTAAATCTATTTTAAAAAAAATTGTGGCATCAACCATCATATCTAATATATCATCAAGTCTAGGGATGTGAAAACGATATTTCAAAGTGATTTTATTGATAACTCTGCTATCCACACACATCATCCATGATCCATCCTTCTTAGGTGTTAAGAGAGTGGATACCGCACATAGACTCATACTTTCTCAAACAAATCTTTTGCGAAGGAGTTTCTGAACTTATTGATGGAGTTTAGCATGTTCCATAGGATTCATCCTATAGTGAGGGAGGTTTGGGAGTGATGCATCCGGAATAAAATCAATAGCATGTTGAATGTCGCATAAATGTGGTAAGCGATTGGAGAGATCCTCAAGGAAGACATTTTGAAAATTTTAGAGAAGTTGACAAGCGTCATTAAGAATTCACACGGAAGAGTTCGGAAGGACTTCAAGAACAATAACGGCAAATACAACAGACTCGCTGATAACTGCCCGTTCAAATGCTGTGGGACTAATAATATATAATCCCTTCGTCACTACCACAGTCCTTTCTTTATTGGGAGTCGTCGGTTTTGGGAGTAGGGGATAGAGACAAATCTTCTTTTCTTTGTGAACAAAGGAATAGGAATTTGAACAACCTTGGATTATCACATCTAAGTCATAGAGCCAAATGCGCCCTAGAATGACATGACTCACGTCAATTGGTATAACGTCACATTAAATGTAATCTTTATACTCTAAAAATTGAATAGGTATAAGATAACGTTCTTTAACGAATATAAAGGATATGTTAATCCAAGAGATACTATATGAATTAGGGTATGGGACCGCTTTTAAACCCAAATGAGAAATAGTGTTAGCAGAGACTGTATTGATATAACTACCGTTATCCACAATAATCTTGTAAACCTTCTCATTCACTTTAATGTAAGCGTGAAAGATGATGTCAATGTACATCATACAATGCCCAGAAATAGTTTATTGGGGAAGGAAGAATGAGGGTTAAGGCTAAAGGACGTAGCGTTGATGTAGTCTACAAATATATCCATGTCATTACTATCTAAGTCATCAAACTCCTCTAACTTGGGTTCATATATTTTCTCTTCAAGGGGTTCCTCGTTTCTTCCGTCTTGCTCGTCAATTAATAAGGCTTTACTTGAACATTTGGAAGAAATATATCCAAAACATTTATAATTAAAACATTGTAATTAAGAATTTCTTCTCAGGGTTTCAATACCCTTTCCCCGAGCCTCCATTGCAAGGGAATTGGTAGATGGAGGACGTCCTAAAACAGACTTGAAATTGGTGGCCAGAGTATGCAGTGTGGGTTGACGATATAGTGTCCTAATAACTAATTCAAAATCTCAAACCAAATTATACGCATGGTCCACAGTCGTAACTCCATGAAAGAACAAGTTCTCTCCTAAGATCCTCATGTAAACCTTACTAGAACCTACTTAACATCATGGCCTTGTTCTCAATGATGTGACATCTTATCCGAAAATCATCAAATTGGGTCACATACTCAGTTACGGATCGATTACCCTACTAAAAGGCATTCCATTGGTCGAGTAAATTGCTACTGTAGGAGCGGGTTAAATACTTCTCTTGAAGACATTGTTTTATTTCAGCCCGAATCTTGACAGGGGCTGTCTGACGCCTAACAAGGATGTCCTCAACACTTTTCCAAAATAATAGAGCATTTTCGATCAACTTGAGACAAACAAACTGAACTTTCCTATCTTCTAACACACTATATCATTCAAAGAAACGATTTATATCCCAAACCCATTGAGTAAAATTCGATAGTCTAAACAACTGTCAAAAATAGGGGCATCCAGTTTGATGTTTTCAAAGAGGTAGTTATCCGAGTCCCGCTCTTGATCATAGTGTTGAGGTCTATAATCGCATCTATAAGGAACTCAACTATCTTGTCTTCGTCGGTGAGTCTTATTATAGGATGCGTCAAAGTTGTCAACATCCGATTAGTGAGGCCCTATTTCTAAAGTAGCGACTCAATTTGTGAGAATCAAATTTGTTTAACGAATAGTAGCCAGGTCATTTTGAATGACCATCAAGCGATCTTGCAATTGTTCTTGGGGAAAAGCTAATTGGGATAATTGTTAACTCAAAATTTCAAATTGATCAGAGTCCATGATTCGGTCAGAGGTATTATGTAAAATAATGCGCCCACTTTGTAAGTGCATGCAACACTAATACGACTAACGATATTAAGATCAATAAATAATTAAGGCAATACAAGTTTTTTTGGAAGATTTCGTATGGTTCAGATCATGTAAACAAGTCTTGCTAATCTATTAAAATAATAAAGGAAAAATCAATTGCAATAAGATTGTATCTGCTATGAAGGTAGTTATGGGATGTAAAGGAAGATTTTTTTATCAGCAGTAAAATGGCATATACAAATAAAACAGATAAAACTAAATACTATTAAAGATAAGCAAAAATATGCTATGCAAAATAAAATGGAATGAACGCACCTAGAGGTAATCTGACCCACTTATATAAGACTGCATTATGATGAGAATCTTCTACTGTCTAGAGTTTGTCTGCTCTGTTTTTTTTTGTTTTCTCTCTCTTTTTATTTTTTTCTCTCTCTCTTTTTCTCTCTTTTTTTGTT
>JAODPA010062034.1:0-11120 GCA_025585075.1 Nepenthes mirabilis | reverse complement strand
TATCACGTCCAATTGGCCCAAAATTATAATTAATATTAAATTAATCTGAACAAAGATCCGAGATATTACAATACGCATGCTGGCTAAGCTGCGATAGACTGAGACACAGAGGAGAGAGACGAGCAGAGCAAAGGCTTGTGAGGAACGAGAGAGGAGTGCTCTACCAGTGAGAAGGAGAAGAAAGAAAAACAGAGTAAGAGAGTGGAGAGCGTTTTCCATTTTACTCCGGTGAGGTTTTTCTTTGTTATTCTCAGGTGTGTAGCGGATACTCCATCTTGGAGGTTTGTAACCCATTTTCACAAAGTGGATTTGCTGTCGACTCTGCTCCTGTGGTTTTTCCTTGATTCTAGGGTTTTCACGTAAATCTGTGTGCTTCTTCTGTTCTTTTTCTTACACTGTGTGTGGCGTGGTGTGACAGTGTGTCACTATGTCCGACCGACCCTTTTGCCCCAACACTCTCTCACAGACTATTTCTCTTTGTTTTTCGCCCAATTTCTAGAACCGTGGATCATTTGATTACGTTTAATATTTTCCTGATAGCACTCGTTGACATTGGTATCTCGTCTCCTGATTGCTCCATGAAGCATCCAATAAACTTCCATGGCCAGGAAGTCCGCAATGGGATTGGAAGACGGATCGCTCGCCCATTTCCGAGCAACCCCTGAGAATATGCTCTGTCCTTCCACCGGTTGACCATTCATTTTCAAATAATGGGTTCCCTCTGCACACTAGGTATTGCCGAAATACCGCAAGACAAATTTTTTCTTAGCTCTCCAACTTTCGAGGTCTCTTTTAGTAGACGAATTAAGGCAGTTAAGTGCACCAGATGGGTAGCATATTCTCCTGCTCCGTTTCCTTAGATTCCGTCATCTCCCAAACCTGCAATCACATAGCTCTCCAAGTCAGCGATATCACCTCTCTTGCGGACAGGCTTAGGACTTTGAGGACTGCTTTGCAAGAACTAGTGGCAGCACGAAACGACGTGCAGAGAAGAGTGGACATTGCCGAACGGGGAGGACACTTAAAGCGGCTTGATCAAGTACAAGTTTGGCTTTCAGCGATGGATGCTTTAATCACAGAAGTCCATGCTCTTATTGAAGCTGCCGCCCAAGAGAACAACAATAAATGCCTTGGTGGTTTCTGTCCCAGAAATTGCACATCCACCTACAAATTGGGGAAGAAGATGGCTAAGAAGAAGGAGCAAATGTTGGCTTTGATTAGCAAAGGGCAGTTCGACGCGGTAGCCGAGAGGCTACCATTGGTGCCAGTAAATATAAGACCTAGTGAACCTCTTGTGGGCTTTGAATCGTTGTCTGAGAGGGTTTGGAGATTCCTGGAGGACGAGCAGGTGGCTATTATTGGCTTGTATGGAATGGGAGGCGTGGGGAAAACAGCCCTTTTGACCCAAATTCATAACACACTTGCTAGTTCACCCCATGATTTCGATCATTTGATATGGGCGAATGTGTCGACAAATCAAAGCCTCGAAGGGATTCAAGAGAAAATTGGCAAGAAGATAGGTCTGGATGAACCAGAGTGGGCAAATCAAAGTATGGAAGAGAAGTACGAAGACATTTCTCGAGTGCTTCATGGAAAGAAGTTTGTCTTGTTATTGGATAATTTATGGGAGCAACTAGATCTTTCAAAAGCAGGGGTTCCACTGCCCAGTGAACAAAATAGGTCCAAGATAGTTTTCACTACTAGGTCTGAGATTGTATGTGCCCAAATGGATGCACAGAAGAAGATCAAGTTGGACTGTTTGGGCCCGGCGGAATCGTGGGAATTGTTTCGGAAAAAGGTTGGAGATGATTCAATTAATTGTCACCCTGATATACCCGAGCTCGCCAAAATTGTCGCCACGGAATGCGGTGGTTTGCCGTTGGCCCTCATCACCATGGGCCGAGCCATGGCTTGTAAGAGGAGTCCGCAAGAATGGTCTCACGTCATAAAAACTCTGAAGAATTCTGCCTCAGAGTTTCCAGGTATGGATGTTGCGGTCCTTCCCCTCTTAAAGTTCAGCTATGAGAGTCTGCCCAATGATGTACTTAAAACATGTTTTCTACGTTTTGCTTCACATCCAGAAAAAGCAGAAATTATTTAATACGTTTTGAGAATCAAAATTAATATACGAATTAAAGAGTTACATTATCTTGGTCACTCAAACAATAATAGTCTGATATTCGTAATTCGGAATTTAGATTCGACACATCACAACAAAATAAATTAGAGGTAAGAGGAATATGAGACTTACTCTCCGATATATCTTCCAATACTCAAATTAGTAATATTTATTTTTAGATATGAAAGATGCATGGATGTGAGAATTTAAAAAAAAAGGGGATGAGTATATATTTAGAGGAAAATAATACTTTTTGTGCACTCATCCGGTGGAGTGGCTTTTATATTTGTACACTCATTTGATTGACTGTTTTTATTCTCTCATCATTGTTGTCTAATTTCGTCTCTCTTTTTTTTTTTTGGAAGAGAGAGTTTATTTATAGTAAGAAGTACTGTATGGTTAGTGGGCACCTGAAATCAATACGTGCACTCAATGCTGCTTCGGTTTAGTGATGAGGACATTACTTGTATGTGTAATGATCACCTCAATTCAATAGTAAGGCCGTCTAACTATCAACTATTGGATCAACTCGATTACCCTTTATATTTAGCAATTAAGCAACTTATTATGATATTTTAATATTTGATTATTTAGGTTGTATCCTTTAATTCATGCATTTGTGGGCTATTTGCCAGTTGGGCTTTGTGGTATCATCTGTTAGGCCATTAGTATTTGGGCCTTTTCTTTACTTGAGTGCTGGACGGGCTCATCTTGAGCTATATCTATCACAACCCCTCATGTTGAGAGATTTGAACTTCAACTTCTAGCATGCCATTGATAGAATACTAGCTGCAGTTTCATCAATGAGTGTTCCTTTCCCAAATATTTTTCTAATTTGGGATCTTATTTAGTAGGGTTTTATTCTTTACCATCAATATTGTAATTTGATATTTTCCTGAGTTGAATGCCCGTTGACCACTTCTCTTAGATGTAATTGCGAAACTCTCTTTGTTTTGCATCATGAGGGGTTCCTTGTCTTGCCTAGTAGTGCAATTGTCTTGAACCAACATAGTGTCTATGCTAATGCGATTTGGAGTCGGTGGAAGTTCTTTTCCAACATTCGAAGTTGGGATTCGAGAAAATACTTAAAGATTGTCTTAGTTACCCTCTTTTATATGGAAAACCATATTAGTTTTTCTCATTTACATCTATCCCAAAACCAAGCTTCTATTGCCGTGTCAAGGTTTTGTCATGACAATGCCTCCATTGTCACAACCTGGTTGACTATAGTAGGTTTTGGCAGACGATTTTTTGAGTTGCCTCTCCCGTGGAACTGTTGAAGTTCCTAGAGAGAGGGCTTTTCTTTCTCTTGTTGGGTCGTCGTTTTATATTTTTTTTTTCTTTTCACCCGACTTATACTTTTACTATTGTAAGTTTGTACATAATAAAATGAATCAATGAATATAACTACCTAAATAATTTTATTTCTTTATATGGCTTCAATATTCTTGTATTATTTGAATAGTTGATGCACTCTGATGCATATTGTTACGGTTTAATTTCTGACAATTTGACCAGTTAAATATTTGACAACTTAGTTGTAAGGTTCCGAAATCAAAAGGGCTAAAAATCGGACTAAAATATCTCAACTTTATACTAGAGTATTTTGATAAGGATGAAATCTGGAGTGATTTCATGAAGCCGGAGTGGGTTGTGTAATTCAAAGGCAGGAGTGACTTCATGCCACCTTGAGGACCGGAGTAATTTCTTGTCTCATGATGACGGAGTGGACCGCATAGGCTGGAGTGATTCATGAAAGCAGGAGTGGTTTTGTGTCCCATGATGCCGGAGTGATTTAAGGCCGGAAGTGGTTTGCGCCACTTGGAGGCCGGAGTGGCCTTTTGGTCCCTTGAAGCCACTGAAGGCCGGAGCACTTCATGAAGGTGCAGGAGGCCGGAGTGAATTATAAGTAGACGGCAGGAGTGAACGTTGGAAGCTAATGAGAACAGCAGATTTTAGTTAAAATCCAACTAAGCGGCGACCGAGTGGAGTGGGTAAAACTAATCTGGTTACCCCACCTACCCTCTGAGAAAAAGTGCGAAAGTAAGTTACCTACCCCACTTACTCCACCAAACCCCTCCTCTATAAAACCTAACATCGGTTGGATGAAGAAAAAAAATACAAATGCTAGCAGAAGGAAGAGAGTGAAGAGGAAAAAGCTTCAAGATAGTAAAACTTAGGCGATCAACTCTCAGGCAAGTGTACCTCAGACGCCGTTTTTAAGTTCATTGCAAGTGTATTTGCTCCGTTTCTAAATTCATATTTTACTGCAAGTTACTTCGGACGCTGCTTTTAAATTGATGCTTTAAAAATATTACAAGTGTACTCTATTCTGCTTTTAAGTTCATGTTTTCAGAATATTGAAGTGTACTCTGCTTTTAAGTTCATGCTTTCTGCATTGAATATCCGCCTCCTGTAAAGTAAAATGAACTCTGGCCCCTAATGTAAAATGAAGTCCGGCCTTAACGTGAAATAAATTCCGGCTTTTAATGAAGTCCGTCCTTTGAGGAAAATGAACTTCGGCTTTTAAAAGTACGCTGTCCAAAAGGCACTCCCTCCAAAAGACACTCCGTCCAAAAAGGCACTCCGTTCTTAAAATGAACTCCGGCCTTAACGTAAAGATGAACTTCGGCTTTTAAATGTACTTCGGCCTCTTTTTTAAAAAAGAACTCCGCCCTAATATAAAAATGAGCTCCGGCTTTGCATAAGAAAATGAGCTCCGTCCTGTTAATGAAAAGCACTCCGTCATGTTAATGAAAAGCACTTCGTCCCTGTTAATGAAAAGCGCTCCATCCTGTTAATGAAAAGCACTCCGTCCTATTAGTGAAAAGCACTCCGTCCAAAAGACACTCCGTCCAAAAAGCACTCTGACTTCTTTTAAAAAGAACTCCGGCCTTAAAGGGGAATGAACTCCGGCTTTTGAACTCGGCCTTTTGTCAAAAAGAACTCTGTCCTTTTCTTGAGAAAAGAACTCCATCCTGTTAGTGAAAAGCACGCCGTCCTTTTGAGAGAAAAGCATTCCGTCCTTTGAGTGAAAAACACTCCGGCTTTTTGAGAAAAAGCACTCTGGCCATTGAGCACTCCGGCTTTCAGTAAGAAGCAATCCGTCCCTTTGAGTAAAAAGCACTCCGGCTTTCAGCACTCCGTCCTTCAGTAAATAGCACTCCGAATTTATAAAACTTCGGCTTTTTGAAAGTACTACGTCCAAAAAGTGCTCCGTCCTTTTTGAAAGTACTCTGTCCAAGCTTTCTGAAGTCCGGCATTTTGAAGAAAAAGAACTTCGGATTTTCTTGAACTCCGGCTTTTGTCGATAAAGAACTCCGGTTTCTGTCAAAATGAACTCCGGCTTCATTGAAAATGGCTTTTCAAGAAGGAAGTATTTCTACTTCTGTTATTTTGGACCCTGGACACTGACTACAGTCCGGAAAGGTTTTTCGGTATGCCTTAGGACTTTTCGGTGGTAATCGAGGATAGCTCTGTCCATGGAGCGATTCATGGTCCGCCTTGTCCTCAAGGGCGTTAAGCCAGGAGGAACATAGGCCGACCTTCGGGAGGCACCCTGTTCTGATCCCTCAAGATGGGATACTTCTGTTACCGGCCTACCTTCGGGAGACACCCTGTTATGATCCATCGAGATGGGATACTTCTGTTACCGGCCTGCCTTCGGGAGGCATCCTGTTCTGATCACTCGAGATGGGATACTTCTGTTACCGGCCTGCCTTCGGGAGGCACCCTGTTCTGATCCCTCGAGATGGGATACTTCTGTTACCGACCTGCCTTCGGGAGGCATCCTGTTCTGATCTCTCGAGATGAGATACTTCTATTACCAGCCTGCCTCATGGGATACTTCTGTTATCGGCCTGCCTTCGAGAGGCACCTTGTTCTGATCCCTCGAGATGGGATACTTCTGTTACCGGCCTGCCTTCAGGAGGCACCCTGTTCTGATCCCTCGATATGGCATACTTCTGTTACCGGCCTACCTTCGGGAGGCACCCTGTTCTGATCCCTCGAGATGGGGTACTTCTGTTACCGGCATGCCTTCGGGAGGCACCCTGTTCTGATCCCTCAAGATGGGATACTTCTATTACCGGCCTACCTTCGGGAGGCACCCTGTTCTGATCCCTCGAGATGGGATATATGACATGATAGGCCCTGGATTGTGTAGACTGAACACAATCTATCCTCGATTATTCGCCCCCTCAGCCAGTAGGGAATACTGGCAGGGTCTATACTATTCTGTTCAGATACCGTTCTATTCTGATTCTGTTCTAACCTGTACCGTTATTATTGTACTGATTTCTATTCCGTATCGATTGCTGTACTGTTTTGAATAAAAGAGAAGTTTTTGATTCTGCTTTCTGAACATAAATACATTAATTCTGATTTTCGAAGACCGTTTCTATTTTTTGATAGTTCTGTATACGTCTGCATCCTGTTCCCGTTATAAATCACTTTCTTATGGCACTTGTAACTCTATGTGCAATAGTATCTGTTTTGCTGAGATATATTCCGCATACATGTTTTACTATATATTTACATGTACCTTATTGGGCATCGACTCACTGTTTTATGTTTTCCCCCCTCGGATGAAGCTTTAGAGCTTGTGCCTGACGAGTTGGAGTGATTAGAGCTTGTTTGAAAGATTAAAGATCTCGAAAGCTTATTTTGGAGAAATATTATTGTAATGGCTTGATGGACTTCTGTGGTTAAACATTTTTTCTATGTACTTAATATTAAATATCTTGGAATGATTATGAATCTTTCGTAAGTGTTAGAATGACTTCTGCTATACTTATTATGGTTAAAAGTATATGGGTCATAGATGACATCTGTGATTCTGTGTTGCACCCAATTGGTTTAGTTTGGGTTTTCAATTGTGTTACGAATGACAGAATCAAAAAAAAAAAATTCGGTTCGGTCACATTAGTCTTCTAACAATTCACCGTGTAATAATTTATTTTGGACACGTTATATGTGTATCTGAATTGATTTTAATTAAAGCAGTGTTAGAGCTATTCATTGCTAGTATATTGCCGTGAAAAATGCTTCGTCAAGGTATCATTACCTGCACAATGCTGTAGACGTGCTGATCTAGGTCTTGGAGTCATTTGCTATTAGTCTACTGCACTGGGAGGCATTGCATTAGGCTATCATTGTGAGCTTCGGGTCCCAAAAACGTCATAATTAGAAGGTAATTAATACACTAATAATCAAGACTAGGTTTAATGTGCGTGAAAGAAAATATATTGAAATAAAAACAAGGAAAATCGGGCTGCTACTTGCTGATGTGCTGCCAACAGCACGGCACCTGCCGTGCGCTCGAGAGCAGTAGGGGGGTGCCAAAAACAGAATAGTCGCACCGACTGCTCACTTGATGGGCACTCAAGAGGGCGAAGGCAGTGTGCTCGCATTGATTGCAAGTTTGCCTGGTGCTCGATTGCTAGGCCATTTTATAAACCAGTGCTGCTTTCAGGATTTTCATTCTCGTGTGACCAAACCCTAATCGAGAGAGAGTGTGTGTGTCTAATAAGAGAGAGAAAGGACGAGATCGAGGCTATCGAATCTGAATCCGTCTGAGAGCTAATTATAAAGGTTGTAGATCGGGTCAATGTAAGTGCTCCCATACCCCTTTTAACTCATCTTTTGATATTTATTTATGTATTTCTGATATTTTTGTCATAATATCCACCTAAATCATAAAGAACATGTAGCTCATGATTATTGCTCAAAGTATTTATGGTTATTTACCCACTTTGCCTTCCGATTTGTCCAACTTGGCTTCGCCAAACCCTAACCGTGCCCGATTGAGGATTTTGCCCCTTTCCTTTAATTATATGTTAAATTAACACCAAAATATGAATCACTATATTCCAATTATACGTATATATCGGCCGGGTATCCGATTTCACAAGTATTGACTTGTTCGCAGCGTCCGAATACTCTAAATCGATATTATTATTGTTCACCTGAGAATAAATGAAAAACTTTGCATGCTTTCACCCTAATTAATTATTATGAAAGTATGATTAATTTCATGAGTTTAATTAGAAGCTCCGAAAAAATATGATTGTACTTCGTGTGTGGAAGAAATGTGTTTAGAGGCCCCCAGAGTGAGAATTGTCTAATGTGGCAAGAAACTCTAATCCTTCTTATGTATTATATTGTCTATGCATCCAAATTGATTTGAAAAAAGACTTAAATTCGAAGAAAATATAATAATCGTATATGTAATCGGAGCAAAGTCCACAATGTGTTCTGTGATTGAATTGTTTTCTCGGATAGAGATATTGTAAATTGAATTGTGGTGGACCTTCCCTCAAATGAATAAGAAATTATGAAATTAGGACCATGGACTATGTTATGAAGGGTAATATCACTTGACATGACATGGGTATCACAGTAGAGTCTCGAGGATTACACTGGCCACATATCCTAGCCACTTATTGGAGTGAGTGATACTCTTGCCAAGTCTTAGGATATTACTGTGGAAGAATAAGGACTGCCTCTGGATCATAGGAGGTTAGGATAGCGTTTTATTGGCCCTATATGACCGAGTGATCGGCATACCGCTATGCCACGTGGTATTTGGCCTGTTTATAGGTAATATGTGAAGGTCAAGTAGCTATAGATCTAAAATGTAGTTGATACTTTAGAATGTGTAGCTTAACACATTCCTTTCTTAGTTCTCCGACACTTTTAGTTAGTAAGATTTACTGACTCAGGTTTGTAAAGATGAATAATCATACATAAAGTACATCCCAACGAGAAGTTAATTGTATTCCAAAATATATTTGATCATGTTCTCGTTTATACATCTCTTTCATGATTACGTCTCTTCCCTTATCTTCGCTTATATTGTCTATTGCTTTTGATTATGATCGACTTGCTAAGTTGTTAACTCACCTTTACTTCTTTTTCCTTCCAAATGAGCAAGCCATTATGTCCAATGAGTCTGAATAGGCTGTAAGCATAAGATAGGCAACTGATACGGATTGGAAAGCTTTTGAGGACTTAGTTTTATTATTTTGTAGAAGGTATGGATATTATAATATTATTTTGATACTTGTGGTTATGTATATACATGTCATGATGATGATGGATGTGTAGCTAGTTTTCGCTATTCATTAATAGTTGTAGTAGTTTCCGTAGGTATTTTTTATAGTTGTGAATGGTTCCCAGTTGGCATCCTTTCTAAGCTGGCGTCGTATTGGAGTTTCGATCTCAGTGCCACCCTTACGTTTGTTGTAACGAATGGGATCCTGTGTGTATGTTATATGTCTGTTGTGGATTCTATGTAGGGTTTTGTACATATTTTGTATTTGGCGGACAATTATATTATAGATGAAACTCTGCCGAATTTTTGATAAAATTTTCAATCTGTCACAGTTAGTATTAGAGAAAAGGATGCCTTAGGATTGATCTGAATCTTATGCGAAAATTTAGGATAGTATAGGCTAAGGCCGAATAAGTGAACGTAGATATAGAAGGACCAAGTTAGGATAAATAGCTATAGTTACTCTAGCTTGCATAACTTAGACTAAGGCCAAGATAGGACGGTAGTTTTATTCAATTGCGTAAATAGTAATGTCGTAATTAGGGTTAATCTTTTAACTAATCCGTAATCGTTCTTGTTTTAGAGATGTTTTCTAAAGTCAAGTATGCCACTTAGACGTGGAGGCTTGCGAGGTGGTGGTCAGTCCCAAGATCGGAAGGCCGAGTATTTGAATTTGTTAGGGCGTATAGCAAACATCATTAAGAATATGAAGCAATGAAATCTCACTCCTATTCCTACTCTGTCTCCCGTTCAGGCCTCTGTTAATCCGGGACCATTTGCATATAATTGCTTCATCCAGGAGTGAGTTTTTGCATTTCTGAGGGAGCCTAACCCTATAAAAGCGAACACGTGGTTTGAGAGTCTAAAAAAAGTATTCGTAGTGATTAGGTGCCCTGAGGAGGATCGGGTTCTGTTTGCATTCTACCGGCTAGAGAATGAGGCGCACCATTGGTGGATGATGAAAAAAGGGCGTTAGGAGTGCTTGAGGATGAGATCACCTCGCAGATGTTTGAGGAAGCGTTCCTAAAAAAGTACTTTCCTTCTAACCTCCGTGTTCAAAAGGAAGAAGAGTTCCTCCAATTGAGACAACATAGCCGGACCGTGGCCGAATATGACACCAAATTTATTAAGTTATCACAGTTCGCTTCTTATATGATTGAGGATGAGGAAAGGAAGATGAGAAAGTTTCTTTAGGGCTTGCAGGATGATATCCGCAAGTAGTTGGTGACCCTCAAGCTAATGACCTATGCTGATATATTGGATCGTGCCCTAATCCATGAGCAAGAGCTTTCAAAGGAGGAGTTCTATAAGAAGTGGTCATCGAGTAAGAGTGGGGTCAGTGCTAGTTCTGGAGCTAGTTTGGACAAGCCGTTTAAGAAGTCTAAGTAGTTAGATCTTGGTAAGAAGTGGTTAGACCTCGGCATCGTCTCAAGCTTCAGTGGGCCCATGTCAGCATTGCGGGAAGATGTATAGAGGTAAGCCTTATTTCAAGCTGATGGGTGCTTGTTTCAACTGTGGTCAAGTGGGGCATAGAGCTAAAGAATATCCTCAACCACTGAAGGTTCATACTCTGAAATCTGTGGTACAAGGAAAAGCTTTGCAGTATCGGCCAGTGTGGTCAAAGCATTGGATAGCGTAGTGGAAGGTATACTCCCTATTTGTGGTATTTCCTATTTAGTACTTTTTGATTTTGGGTCCACGCATTTGTTCATTTTTCCTCGTTTAGCCTGTCGTGTTGTACTCTCTCCCATAACCCTTGATTTCTCTTTCGTCGTATCCACACCCAGGTTATTTTCCTTAAATAACCCTCCGTCAATAGTTACATCCACAGATGCCCATAATTGACATTATAAATGTCTTCAGAAAATTGGGCAAAATTTTATTTGTATACTTGTAATTAATACTGTATAATATATGTTAACACACCACAGGATCACATAGCCACCA
>JAODPA010062023.1:0-11121 GCA_025585075.1 Nepenthes mirabilis | reverse complement strand
GGTGACTGACAGAATCTGTTATATTTATCGCATATAATAAAACATATATTTTATTATAAGAGTTAAGATTAGATAACAAAAATTTTAAAAAGAGTTATATTTTAAATTTTAATGATACGTCCTGAGATTCGAACTTTGAACAGATTTGGGCTGATCCGCTTGTCTGATTCCTGCTCCGTACACCGAGTTTGGATCTTGCACACTACTAAAACGAACAGGAGGTCAGTGTGTCGGAGGAAAGTTGTCCGATTGAAAACGCTCCTACGCTCAAGTCAGTAAACGGCCTTCAAAATTTGGGAAGGTAACTGAAAATGAGAATTGAGAGGAAGAGTGTAAGAGTGTGTAGGTTTCCAGATGAAAGAGAGGCAATGTCGTCTCTTGAATCTAGACGGTGGGTAAAGGCAGTAGGCGTCTATCAACAGGAAGAGCACCTGTATACCTTTGATTTGTATTCTTTCTTTCAGCATGTTAGGATGCTTTGTAGAGAGAGTGTACGAAATCGTCGTGGAATGCGTAGTTGAGAGTGTACGTTTATGTAGTAGAGAGCGCAGTAGTAGGCGTTGTGTGAATAGTTATTCGTGTGCCCTAAGCAAAGACCCTAGGGCTCTTTTTAATGATGGCTGGTTAATCTTCATTGGTTGGAAGGTGTGATCCCCTGAGCCATATTTAGGCGACCTTCCTTGTGAGGAAGGCACGCATTGCCTGATTAGTTGGGATTGTTTCCTTCTCTGGCGAGTAGCATCTTTCCAAATTTTCTGCCTTCCTTTCGAGTATATCACCGTTGGAAGGCTCCACTTGATAGGAATTGGGAAGATCTGACGCCTTCCTTATGGGAAAGGTGTCGATCTCGTCAACGTCCTTTTTGGAGTTGGTTGGGTTTATGGAAGACGCAGAGTTAGGAAAAGAGTTGTTGCTAACCGTCTGCTGGAGCGTGGGCCCAAGTGTGCTAGGCCCGTGAAAAGCTTTTTTTATTCTTGGCCTGTTGCTATAATGATTTTGGTCAACACACAGGTTGATCGTCTTGAGCGTGAGTGAGCCGCCCGCCTGTGCCTCAGTTGGTCAACGCTGGCATTGACCGTCTGACGCGTGTTTGGGCATTTCGGCCCTCATTTCCTGTTTGGGCAACGTTAACCATCCAACAATGGATCTGGGTCGCCTTTGACTATTGAGCCAGCCCATTTGTAGTACACCCATCACTAGCCCCCCATGTCGGCGGCCAGAATTCTGGCCTCCGACATGTTCATGATGGGTTGCTCCTCACCGTCCTTTGCGACTTGAAAATTCTGGAGAACTCCACGAAAGGGTGAGCTGTTGACCGAATCTGTTGACCGTCTTGGTCAAATCCAGAGAAGAAAGTCAACCAAATTTGTTGATCGTCTCTGGTCAGATCTGGAGAAGAAAGTCAATCAGATTTGTCGACCGTCTTTGGTCAGATCCGGAGAAGAAAGTTGACCGAATCTGTTGGCCGTCTTTGGCAAGATTTTGGAGAATTTTGTTTGAGCCCTGAGCGACGCATGGCCAGTAGCCGGCTTGTCAGGTTAAAAGTGGTCACATATCTTCATACGGTTGAACCACTATCCTAACCATTAATGCGTCGGAAGATTTGTTTAAAGAGGCCTATTTGGGATGCGACACGTAGCAGGAATGATAGCGTGCCTTCTCAAGGAGGTTTAAGGCGTTTCACACCTTGCCATTTAAGTTTTCCTCCTCT
This sequence comes from Nepenthes mirabilis, assembly GCA_025585075.1. Classification (NCBI taxonomy): domain Eukaryota; kingdom Viridiplantae; phylum Streptophyta; class Magnoliopsida; order Caryophyllales; family Nepenthaceae; genus Nepenthes; species Nepenthes mirabilis. The sequence goes on along the minus strand of JAODPA010062023.1, from coordinate 9,410 downwards.
ACACTTAGTATTTTCCACGCCTTCTGCTCTACTTCTTCATCTTCAACCTGCTTTCATTCCAAAGAGAAAACCCTAATCCTTCCGTAAACATGGCTTCGACTTCTGTTGCCGATATCCTTTCTGTTCTCCTAAAAAACGACGTAAAAGAACTGTGCATTGAGTTCAACATCCCCAAAGACATCGCATGGAGGGTTCCAGACATGGACAACAGTGCCTTCTCCCCACCGACGGGACACGTAACAGTGTATGAGGCCCACCTGACGAGTGGTCTCCATCTTCCTCCTCCGAACGACTTACAGTCGATCCTCCAGGCTTTGCGTGTTCCTGTAGCCCAACTCCACGCCAATACTGTACGGTATATTTGCACCTTTTGTATCTTTCTCCGTAATCATTCTAGGCGGTTAACGATGTTTATGGTGAAGGGGTTGTTCAAGATAGACCAGGGAGGAGAGTGGATCTCCCTGGTTCCACGTCGTGGCCTAAAGGTTAATACGGCCATCTACGACTCACTGAAAAACTGAAAGAACCGGTTCTTCTTTGTGAGGGTGACTGAGATCTGGCCCCTGGCGAAGGATTGGGGCCAGGTACCAGAGGTTTATATAGGGACGCCGTCTGTGGCGGAGACGGCATCCTTGAAATGGCTAACCAAACTGGTTAAGACCCATCTCTCTAACTTCAAGAGAGATTTCTTGGTCTCCAGGGTAGAGACCAAAAAGGTGAATTGGGGTCCTCATTCCCCTATTCAGAAGTTCAAGGCACCGTCGTCGGCGGTTATGATGCTACCGGAGGAGTCCAGGGGCCTGCTCATCCATCGCCGTCCGACTGACGACAATTTCATCGGCCCAAGGCCCAAGAGGATGGCTGTGGAGACGCCCTCTTCATCGTCTTCAGGGCTCGACTATATCGCTACCGGGATTTGCAGTGGTCCCGGCAGCGCCACCAGGATGGAGAAGTCATTTAAGGACTTGCCAGAAATTGGGGCCGAATGTGTTATTCTGGCACAACCTACGCCACAAGTGGTTCTTTAAGCGGCACAGACGGAGATTTTACTAGAGCTAGCCTGTGAGTCGTCGGCGGAGGCTCAAGAGTCGTCAGTCGACTCACCAGCCAAGCAGTTGCCGGCTGAGCAGCCGATGATTGACCTTGATCCTCCTGCGGCTACAGTGGAGGCCGTCGCTGGGGGGCCTATTGCCGCCACGAACAAGATTGATGAGGGCCTCCTGGAGGACACCCTTGAGGGGGCCACCGCCAGCTCCGCCCGTGAGGGCATTGCTTCTAGCCCGCCACCGCTGGAGCCAGACTTGGAGGCCAGACCTGATAGGCCCGCATAGAGAGTTTGGGAGGTATAATTTTCTATGATGCTTTCTGCATAACTTCTCCTTTAGAATTTCTGATTTGTTTTGTTCTTTGGTGTAGAAGGAGAAGGTGCCGGTTGCCATTGCAAATGCGATTGACCAGCGGGACCGGGTGATCTCTGACAGAGAGGCAGAAATCACCTGGTTGGATGCCAAGCTGGTGGCTTCGAGGGCGGAGCACCGGTCGAATGCCGCCGCCTTGCAGACCATTTTGGCTGATACAGAGGTCGAGAATGCTAGTCTGAAAGAGGAGAATGCCCGGCTACGAGAGGAGAACAAGCAGATCATCGGGCGTCTTAACCAGCTTGGAGGGCAGCTGACAGAGCTGGAGAACCGTCTGAGCCTCTGGATACGCCCCCACGAGATTGAGCAGCTGATGTGGTCGCAAATGTGGGAGGGGGTCAATATGTGTCGGCGTGTCGCGTGGCTTATCGACCCTTATTTCCCGGTGGACCTACTTAGCATGTCAAACAGGTCCGGCCAGATCCGCGAAAGTCTCGTAAGGGATCCATGAGATGGTTAGGCGCCGCCTCCCTAGCCTTTTATCGATTTTTAGTCTTCCCTTTGTATCATGTATAATATAATACATTTGAAAGTAATAAAATGAGAATTCTCCCACTTTTTGTCTATTTCTTTTTACTGCTTTATGCTTGTATGTTTGCTGTACTGGTCGGCCAACTCAGTTGGCTGGCGGCCATTACATTACTACTGCCAAAGGAGTGAAATCCTTAGGTCTTTTTTTGTAGGAAGCTTTGTATGTGTTAACCGGCCTAGTAGCGGCAACTTGTGAGTAAAACCTGGTAGCGCTGCCCAAATATTGACTCGGGTGGCCAGCCTTGGAGAAGAATTTTTCTCCCTTCGACCATCATTGACTGATCATGCTATCTCCTCGTGAAGGAGGTCGTTGCATGTGCTGCGCTAGCCCCCTAAGATTTTTACGGCTAACGGGCCACTTGGATAACTAAGGTTTAGATTCGACCACCTATGGGCTGTCTGGATGACCAGGGTTTAATAAGACCGCTAACGAGCCGCTTGGATGATCAAGGTTCATACTAGACCCCTTATGGGCCACCTGGATGGCTAGGGTTTAAGTACGACCGTTAATGAACCGCTCGGATGATCGAGGTTCATATTCGACCACTTATGGGCCGCCTAGATAATCGGAGTTTAGTAACGAGATGGTAAAGACCTTCCCGACTTAGGGGCAGTCTAGGTCGGGTATACCTGCAAGGTAAACACACACATATATATATATATGCACACAGGAAAGGGAAAACAGTATGCTAAGGAAACACTTATTTTGACAAATTGAAACAATCAGGCGAATGTGTACACTCAATAATGTAAATACATACTTGGGTCTCTTATTGGAAGTAGCATTTGAGGTGGGTCGTGTTCCACGTTTGTGGGACCAACTTTTCGTCTTGGTTTCGGAATTTGTACGCTCCATTTCGTAGCACAACGGAGACTAGAAAATGCCCTTCCCAATTATGGGAGAGCTTGTTGCGGCCGGCCAGCTTGCCTGTGGCATCGACACCTCGCAGGACCAAGTCTCCAACATCGAATTGTCACGCATTTACCTTTTTATTGTAGTATCCGGTGATTCGATGTTGATAGACCGCTATCCGTATTCTGACGGCGTCGTGGGCTTCCTCCAACAAGTCTAGGATTTCCTAATTTTCTGGGAGTTACCCTGTGGGTCAAACGATTTCACCCTGAGACTTGGAAGCTCGATTTCAACCGGGATTACCGCTACAGTCCCGTAATAGAGATTGAAGGGCGTCTCGCACGTTGGTTCTTTCGGGGTTGTCCGATAAGACCAGAGAACTGAGGGGAGCTCGTCACCCAAGAGCCCCCCGCATCTTCCAGCTTGGTCTTTAGCCCGTGGAGTCACGTTCAGTTCGTGACCTCCACCTATCCATTCATTTGGAGGTAGGCCACTGAAGCGTGGACCAGCTTGATACCAAAACCAGCGTAATACCTGGTGAAGCGTTTTCTCAAAAATTGGGTTCCATTGTCGGTCACGACGACCTCTGGGATACCAAATCTACAAATAATGTTTTGGCGAAGGAATTCAAGAGTGTTGTACTCTATAATTTTTGCCAGTGGGATGAATTTGGTGAAGTATTCGATGTCCATGATGATGAACTTCTTTTGCACCGTGGCAATGGAAAATGGACCAAGAATATCGAGCCCCCATTGCGTGAAGGGCCAAGGGGCCTGAAGTGTCTTCAGGTCAGCGGATGGCTGGTAGTGAAGGTTACTGTAAAGCTGGTAGCTTTCACACTTTTTCACAAATTCGAGCGCATCCTTTTTCGTTGAGGGCCAATAGTAGCCCTACCGCATGATCTTGAATGCTAAGTTTTCTCCACCAACATGTGCTTCGCAAATCCCGAGGTGCACTTCGACAAGGCGTAGTCAGCCTCTTTGGGAGCTAGGCATCGGAGGTATGGGGTTGAGTAACCACGTCAGTATAGCCGCCCGTCAATCACAATATACCAGCCAGCTGTCCTTTTGATTCGCGTAGCTTTCTCTGCGTCTTCTGGTAATGATCCGTCAGCCAAATATCTAAAATAAGGCGTCATCCAGTTTTTTGCTTCGAAAATCTGCATCGCCTCTTGCTTTTCTATGTTGGAGCGTTCAGAATCTCCCTCATGTCCCTCGAGTACTGTTCAAAATTTTTGACTGCAGCGACTCTAGTCAGCTGGTCTGCCTTCTAGTTCTCAGTTCTGGGAACATGAACCAGGGTTAGTTTATCAAAAGCCTGGGCAGCCTCCCTCGCCTTTGCCAGGTACTTGGCTAGGTGAGGGTTGTTTACCTCAAAGTCTCCGTTAACCTAGTTAATGATTAGTTCGGAGTCGCTGTAGACTACCAACCTCTTGGTAGAGCACTCCTTTGCTAATCGTAATTCGGCTAATAGGGCTTCCTATTCGGCAACGTTGTTGGTTGTCTAGAAATCAAGTCTGAGGGAATACATCACCTCAAACCCATCTAGGGTCGTGAGGACCACTCCGGCACCACTAATGGTATCCGTAGACGATCCGTCTACATGGAGTGCCCATTCTGGAACTCCGTCGAGCTGTACTGCGCTTTGTGCGGGCTATTCTTCGAGTACTGGGGTCGTGGTCTCAACAATGAAGTCGGCCAGAGTCTGCGCTTTTAAAACAGGTATGGGCCAGAATTTGATGTCGAACTCGCCCAATTAGATAGCCCACTTTACCAGTCGTCCAGAAACGTCGGATTTCTAGAGTATATTTTTCAGGGCCTGGTCAATGTGGACCACTATGTGGTGTGCCTGAAAGTATAATCTTAACTTCCGCGCAGAGAATACAAGTGCTATGGCTAATTTTTCTACACGTGAGTAGCGGGTCTCTGGGCCGGTCAACGTTTTACTCACGTAGTAGATTGGCCGTTGAGTGTCAGAGTTCTGGCGTACGAGGACGGAACTGAGGGACACCTCCGACACTGCCAGGTAGAGATACAGCTCTTCTCCGCCCTTGGGCGACACTGGCAATGGTGGGCTGGCCAGATACTGCTTCACTTCATCGAAGGCTATCTGGCAGTCTGTTGTCCATTGAAACCCGTTAGATTTTGTCCCTCTTATGGCCTTAAAGAAGGGCTGGTACTTGTCACCAGACTTCGTGAGAAGGCGGGACAATGCTGCTAGCAATCTAGTCAGTCGCTGGACGTCCTTTACGCTCCGCGGCGGGGCCATGTCTGCGATGGCCTTAATCTTCTCTGGGTTTACCTCAATCCCCCATTGGAAGATGATGAAACCCAAGAATTTACCAGAGGCTACCCTGAAGACACACTTAGTCGGGTTCAGCTTCATGTGATACTTGCGGAGCACCTCAAACGACTCTGCCAAGTCATAAATGTGGTCATCGGTGACTCTGTTCTTGACGAGCATGTCATTGAAGTAGACCTCCATGTTGCGACCGATCTGTTTTTCAAACATCTTGTTGACCAATCGTTGATAGGTTGCTCCAGCGTTTTTCAGTCCGAAGGATATCACTTTGTAGGAGTAGATGCCCTGATCCGTCATGCACGAGGTGTGCTCCTCATCTTTCGGACTCATCCGGATCTAGTTGTAATCCGAATAGGCATCTATGAAGCTTAGCAGCTCATGTCTGACCGTCAAATCAACTAGCAGGTTGATCCTAGGTAAGAGAAAGTTGTCCTTTGGGCAAGCTTTGTTAACGTCGGTGAATTCGACGCACATCCGCCATTTTTCGTTGCTTTTCTTCAATAGGACTACCTTAGAGAGCCAATCCGGGTAGTAGACTTCTCTAATAAATCCTGCATCCAGCAGTTTCTTCACCTCCTCCCGGATAGCAATCAATTTTTTCACGGAGTGGTTCCTCCACTTCTGCCTGACTGGCTTCTGGCAAGGATCAAGCTCTAACTTGTGGACCGTCACCTCAGTCGGAATCCCAGGCATGTCTGCTAGAATCCACGCAAAAATATTAGAATTTCGTCGCAGGAACACGATCAATTCATCGCGTAGTGTTCCTGCGAGTGAGCCGCCAATCTGTACACACATTTTCGGTTCTTCCGAGTTCAGGGAGACTAGGTCTGTGGCTTTGTCGGACTGTGCTTGTTGCAGGGTTATCTCGTCCTGATGATCGAGTTCCCCAACCGCTCTAGTGTTGCCGCTAGGGCAATTTGAGACATGTAACATGTCCGCCCAGTAACTTGATCGCCTAACACCTCTCCTATACCGTAAGGCGTTGGAAACTTCATCTTGAGGTGTGGAATCGAGGTGACTACCCCAAACGCTGTTAAGCACGGTCTGCCTAGTATAGCGTTATAAACAGAAGGCAGGTCGACCACCAAGAAGGTGAGTGTTCGACTCGATATTTTTAAATACGTGCCGAGAGTGACCTCCAGTTGGATTGTCCCTCGGACAGGCACTGGCTCATTGTCAAGACCATACAGTGGGCTCTCGGCAGGTTTTTATTGGTTCTTTTTTAAGCCTAATTTAACGAACGCGTTCAAGTAAAGCAAGTCATTTGAACTACCATTATCAATAAACACTCGCTTCAACTGGTAGTTAACACTACCGTCTGAAACGAGCACGGATACAATAAGGGGGTCAGCATGGGGGGACATTACATGAGTCAAATCATCATCAGTAAAGCTAATTGTGTTATCCACCGTGCGCTGCTTCTTCCTCCTAGTCTGCTGCTCTCTGTCGTCGGCTGGATTTTTGACAGGTCAGGTGGCGACCATATTAACCACCCCTACCGCAACCCGATTTCAGGGAGAAGACGGCTCCTGCCCTTCTCCACCATGTACTCCAAAACTTTGCCCAGGGCCCTTGACAAACTTGGTGATGTGGCCCTTGCGAATCAGCTCCTCGATCTCCCTCTGCAATGTCTTGCAATCTTCGGTAGAATGTCCAGTAGAGTGGTGAAAATCGCAGTACTTTGACTGGTTTTCGGTATCCTTCTTCAGTAGTTTTGGCCACTTCAGGAACTTTTTTTCGCGGATCTGCATAAGGACATTTGAGCACGTGTCCGTCAGGGGCGTGAAGCTGATGGGCCTATGATCTCTGCATTCTGGCGGCCCAATTCTGTGCTACTTCCAGCAGGAGTGATCACCGCCGCTGTATTTTCTTTTTCCCTTTCCAGGGAATGAGCGAGGATGATCTTTCCGTTCTAGACATTTTGCTTCGTTGGCCTCCTCCATCGCTGCGTAAGCCTGAGTGATTGACTATGCCTCTCGAAAGGCCTGGAGATTATTGTGGGCCAAGTGCTTGAAGAAGTCTCCGTAGGTCAGCGCAGAGATGAAACTACCCAACTTTATTCTTCCGTGATCCCAGGAATCTGTCTGGCCTCTGTCACAAAGCAGTCCAGAAATCTCCGCAGGTTCTTTCCTGACTTCTGCTTGATGTGGGAGAGGTGCCACGACTGCTTCTCTTCCCGTCGGCTCGAGGCATACTAAGTTAGGAAGAGATCTGTGGGCTCCCAGAAGCTGCTGATGGTGCCTGAAGGGAGGTGATGAAATCAAATGCAGACATCTCCCTTCAACGTGAGTGAAAAGTAGTGGCATATTGTCAAGCCTTGCAACCCTTGTAGACTCAGATGGGTGCGAAAGTGATCTAGATGGTCAACTGGATTACTACTCCCATCGTATGAGTCAAGGGAAGGCATCTTGAGTTTGGTGGGCAGTGGACGATTTAAGATCTCCGCTGTGAAGGGAGATCTGTCAAGATCAACAGCGTGCTCATCGTCGTTGAACACGCGGTTCTAAATCTTATCCACCCGTGGATTTGCGCGAGTAACGTTGGCAGATCTCTTAGAGTTGAGGTAAGCCCTCAACTCTGTTTTATCCCCGGAGGGTCCAGTAGCTGATCGGCTACTGCCTCCAGTGGACCTAGTAGTCCTGGAAGCTCACTCCTGGACTAAGTTTCCATTCTCCGTCCGAGAATATCGGGAGTTTCTTCTTTCCAGACTTTCTCCCAGCATTGTGCTCCCAGAGTACTCTTCAGGCTTGTTCTGGCGCAGAGCGCGCGAAGAGGCTGGGATCTGATTATTCGCCGGCCTCTCGGGCCTTCTAGCAGGCTTCTTTTTTCTTGGGTGACCTTTTCTGGTAGTCGGCGTAGGGACGGCTGCTGGCAGAGCCCCCTGTTGTGGCTACTCTTGTCGAAAGCAAAGTATTTGAAACAGACGGTTGTTGGTCTGCATCTACTCCATCAATCGTTGAAAGAAGGGCGCAAGCGCCCCGCCTTTTGTCCCGTTGACCAATGTACCAGCAGTGTGGTCTTGGTTGGGAGAAGTGGCATCTCTAGCGGGATCGCTAGCTTGGACTCTCGTATTCACCATTGCGGATGAGTCTGGTGATGAAAATAGAACGTTGTGAGGGAGTGTGGTTAGCTTTTCATAAGCGTTTCCCACAGACGGCGCCAATAATACGTCATGGGATCCGAACTTCGAATAGATTCGCGCTGATTCGCTTGTATGGTTTCGACTTCGTTCACTGAATTTGGATCCTGTACACCACTAAAACGAACAGGAGGTCAGTGTGTCGACGGGAAGCCGTCTCACCGAAAGCACTCCGATACTCAAGTCAATAAACGGCTTTCGAAATCTGGGAAGGTAACTGGAAATAAGAATTGAGAGGAAGAGTATAAGAGTGTGTAGGTTTCTAGATGAAAGAGAGGCAGTGCCGTCTCTTGAATCTGGACGGTGGGTGAAGGTAAAAGGCGTCTGTTAACAGGAAGAACGCCTATATGCCTTTAATTTGTATTCTTTCTCTTAGTACGTTAGGATACTTTGCAAAGAGAGTGTACGAAATCATCGTGGGATGCATAGTTGAGAGTGTACGTTTGTGTAGTAAAGAGCGCAGTAGTAGGTGTTATGTGAATAGTTATTCGCGTGCCCTGAGCGAAGACCCTAGGGCTCTTTTTAATATCAGCTGGGTGATCTTCCTTAGTTGGAAGGTGTGATCCCATGCGCCATATTTAGGCGGCCTTTCTTGTGAGGAAGGCACGCGTTGCCTGATTAGTTGGGATTGTTTTCTTCTCTGGCGGGAAGCGGCTTTCCAAATTTCCTACCTTCCTTTCGAGTATATCACCGTTGGAAGGCTCCACTTGATAGGAATTGGAAAGATCTGGCCCTTCCTTATAGGAAAGGCACCGATCTTGTCAACGTCTTTTTTGGAGCTGGTTGGGTTTATGGAAGGCGTAGAGTTAGGAAAAGAGCCGTTGCTAACCGCCTGCTAGAGTATGGGCCCAAGTACTCCAAGACCATGAAAAATATTTTTATTCTTGGCCTGTTGCTACAGTGATTCTGGTCAATACACAGGTTGACCGTCCTAAGCGTAAATGGGCCGCCCGCCTGTACTTCAGTCGGTCAATACTAGCGTTGACCGTCTGACGCGTGTTTGGGCCTTTCGGCCCTCATTTCCTGTTGGGCAAACGTTGACCGTCCAACATTGAATTTGGGCCACATTTGACTATTGGGCCAACCCATTTACAGTACACCCATCATTTAATAATCCTTTTTAATTTTTGTCATTAATTTTATATTATTTAACAGATATTTTTTCTTT
>JAODPA010062012.1:0-11123 GCA_025585075.1 Nepenthes mirabilis | reverse complement strand
CATACATCCAGTTTACATATGCACTCAGCCAACACATACTTATTATTTATATTCATCGTTTACCTACGTGTACCCGATTCCCAAAACCATCCCTCTTAGCCAAAAGTCGGAAGCCCCAACAGAGAATAAAGCCCCTCTTTTTCCCGATTATTGCTTTTACAACGATTTCTCTAGAAATTTCCCCAAATAACCCAATTTCAACAGTATCGGTGGAAATTGAGAGAGAGGGAGTAGAATTGTAATAAAAGGAAGAATTATTTATAGAGCAAAAAGGAATGTCACTTGCAATTAGAGGAGGAGTGACAATAAAGGAAATTCACTTGCAAAAATAGGAATATTATTTGCAAATCAGAGGAGATAGCAATAGTAAGGGAAATCACTTGCCTGATTTGCAAATCCAACGCTGGGGGAGTTGGACGCCATCCGGCGCCGAACAACAGCCGTCCGATTCTAATCGGACGGCCCGCGCGTGTTTAACGGATGATATAACGTGGGCCGTCCGATTTTAAATTTGATCGGACGGCCCACGCGCGTCATCCCGAATTTTAATCTCAGCCGTCCGATTTTAAAATTAATCGGACGGCTGAGATTAGATTCAGTTTGATAAAATCCGGGCCGTTGTTTTTCTGAATCTAACGGATGAAATTTGGAAACTATGTAACCCTAAATTTGCAGAGAGAAGTGATTCTGGCGGCCATTTACTCGATCCCCTCTTCTTCCACTCCACTGCAATTCTCTCGAACTTCCTTCTGCGCCATTGTCGATCGGTTCGCTCGAAGCTGCATCTTCGTTTTCTCTCGCTCGAAGCTGCATCTTCGTTTTCTCTCGCTCGAAGCTTCCACTGCAATCGTTTCTAGTTTCGATTTGGTAGTTGTGCGTATTTTTCGGACGAAGTATTTCTCTCGAAGCGCCATCTTCGTTTTCTCTCGAAGCTTCCTTCTGCAGTTTTCCTGTTCTTCTGGTAATCTGTTCTCCTTCGATTCTCGTTTCGTTTTGTGTATGTTTCGTTTTCATTCTCGTCCAGGCATCAGAGATGGTGACGCCTCATATGCTTCGTTTTCGTTCCCGTTTCGTGCTTGAACAAAGCCATTTTCATATTTTACAAAAGGGAATATCAGATTCCTGAAGTTGTTTAGATTTTGTGTGTTTGCTCCTGAAATCGTTGCTAATCTGCATGCCCGAAAGAGAGACAGGCATCGTCAGAGAACGAGATGGCTAAGATGGTATTATACATCTGTACACAAGCTACGGCCGTACAGATGTATGGGCCGTCTCGTGTACAAAGCAATGGTCGTTTCCTTCAAAATTATTTGTGCAGAGAAAATACGTTTTACTGTACAAAATTCCAATAGGGTTCGTGCTCTGAGGTTTCTATCTCTGGCTCTCTTCCTTGCTAAGCTGAGCTGCGCTGTTCCCATATATTAGAAATAGAAAAAGGAATCTGATGAGACCTATATGTTTCAGATTTTGTGTATTTTTTGCTGAAATTGTATTATTATATTAATGAATATGCTGTTGTGGAATGATTAAAAATAGAATATTGTTGACTATGGATGATTACACACCATTCATTGGCATGGAGTTTAACACTATGGATGATGCATCGGATTTATGGAAGAACTACGGTAAAAGAATGGGTTTCGGTGTACGGAAAAATTTTATAAGAAAGTCAAAAATTGATGATGTTGAAATTTATAGGATGTTTACTTGTGCAAAAGAAGGTACGAGGAGAATAAATAAAAGTGGGGAAAATACATTAGAAAGGTGGGAAACTCGATGTGGATGTCAGGCAATGCTTGGTGAGGCAGGGGCTATTTTAATGTATTTTCAAAAACAAAAAATGAAAAACTCCGAATTTTTCTATGAGTTGCAATTAGATTCTGATGACTGTGTCACTAATATATTTTGGGCCGATACGGAGATGATATTAGATTATCAATGTTTTGGAGATGTAGTCACATTTGATACTACATATGGCACTAATAAAGGTTTGAGGCCCTTTGGTACCTTTAGTGGTTTTAACCACCATAGGCAGATGGTGGTATTTGGTGCTACTTTGTTGTATGATGAAACGACTGATTCATTTACATGGCTATTTGAGACTTTTCTACGATGTCATGGTGGCAAGGCTCCCATCACTATTTTTACTGATCAAGATGCCGCTATGGCGAAAGCTTTGAAGTTGGTGATGAGTAATACTTATCATGGCTTGTGTACTTGGCATATTTTACAAAATGCTACAAAGCATCTTGCTGCACGTTCGGACTTATTGGCTGTATTTAAATCTTGTATGTTTTCTATACTTGATGAGTCTAATTTTGAGAATGTATGGAATAGTATGGTGGCCAATGCAGGAGAGTCTCATGCCCGGGTATGGTTAGATGGAATATACGGGTTTCGTCATAAATGGGCTTGTTGTTATATGAGGAAAACGTTTTCACTGAGTATTAGAAGCACACAGCTGTCAGAAAGTCTCAATAGTGATTTGAAAACTCATTTAAAATCCAATATTAATTTGAGAGACTTTTTTCATCATTTTGAACGAGTTCTGAGGAAGAAGCGTGAAAGAGAATTATTTTCAGATTATGAGTCAAGGCAAAAGTTGCCAAATTTGATCATGAGTAACTCTCCATTGATGATCCAGTTGGCACAGATTTATACGCCAACTATCTTTAAAATGATGCAGAGTGAGATGGTGGAGGCATCAGCCTGGCGTATGGTATCACGACAAGACCCTGAATATGTGCTTGCATCCCATGCTGATCCGAGGCATATAGTGAAGGTTATTTTTGAGCATGAGGCTGAGGTTATTGAATGTCAATGTCGGCTTATGGAGACTAACGGAATTATTTGTGCACATGTGTTTAAAGTTTTTATTATTCACGATGTGATAGCTATACCTGAGAAGTATATACTTCATAGGTGGACTAGAAAAGCAAGATCTTACACGCCAACATTGTGTTCCGATCGTATAGTTTCAGGTGATGATAAAGGAGGGTGGTCGGGAAGAATAATGTCAAAGGTTATGAGAAACTGCTTATTAGTTGGAGATTATCCTGAGGCAAGAGAAGAAATAGAGGACAATGTTACCAAGATGGACGAGATAGTGCACAAGGTTTTAAATTTGCATGTTGGTGAGGGTACAAGTAATGTGAGCATGCCACAACAACTCACCGATGGAAGTGTTAAAGGTGTAAAAAATCGTGATGGACGGAGGGCAACCAAACGACCGAAAAGCTGTTTAGAAAGACGGAGAGCTAAGAAAAAGGATCAGGTTAGTGTACCCTCAGTTGGAATGCTTTTCAAACAATCTTTATTATATTTATGTATTTTAACTCTATTTTTTCCTTAGGTAACTATCGGTGCTCATAACTTGATGTCGGATAGCCAATATCAACCGATTCTACAAATATCAGACCATCACTATCAATCCCCTCATCTGATGTCAGGTCATGACTATCAACTGTCCGGAATGACCTACACGCAGCTGCTACAGGTGCGTTGTTGTGCATTATGTCTACCTTTGTTGTATATATATTATTACTAGTTCTAATTTACTTTATTGTATTGTAGGAACAACATATGACTGTATCACAAAATCCGTTGTACATAACAACAGAACCTTCAGATGGGGATCAAGAGGTTGCAGAAGAAGAAGACTCAGATTGAGTAAAAGCCAAACCTTCAGAGACGATGTTGTTCTGGGTCTTCCAAATGGGTACTAGAGATAAGGGGAAGAAAGGAAGCTTAAAGGGCCATGATGTTGCAGTAAAAGTTATTCCCAAATCAAAGGTCAGGTGTTTGTTGTTCAGATCTTGATCTTATCTTGTGTGGGGAGTATCTTGGTTATGATGTTAAATTTTAGTGATTTGGGTAGAAATTTTATTGCACAAGTTATAGAGTTCCAAATCGAGAATGGAAATGTAGTTGAAAGAGGCATTTTGTAGTACATTTTGCTGTTGATAGGTTGTACCTGTTCTTACTAAGTGTATCCATCCCATTGCTTGTTAAATCATGAATGGTATAGGCACTTGCTAATATCCTTCTGCACTTTGGAGATCACTCCTCTTCCTTGCTTGCTTTTGTTAGATTGGCCAGAAGCTTTTCTAAGTCCCATTGTGCTGACAAGTGTAGGTCATTATTTTTGGCTTCTAGCTTGGGTGATCTCATCCCAAGAAAATGTCTTATAGTATGATTAGACAACATATTCCTCTTATTCTAACTCCTGCTACATTAAATCTCTGCAGGCTGTGCAATGGGGGTGAATTATTAGATCGAATACTTTCAAGGTACTGCTAAAACATTGCAGCACCAGTTTTGCTTTATATGTTAGCTGACGAAGAACTGGAGTTTCTATTTGTCTTATCCAGGGGTGGAAAATACTCAGAAGAAGACGCAAAGGTTGTCATGGTCCAGATTTTAAGTGCGGTTGCCTACGGTCATATCCAAGGTGTAGTTCACCGGGACCTCAAGCCCTAGGTAACTATCATATTACCCATTACTCCAAATTTTCTTACTTTTTCGCCAACACTGAAAATTCTCATTATCTTCTGGCATCGCTTTTTAGGGACAATTGTCTGGTACTTAGTTCTTTGAGATCTGTGCATGATTGCATATACTTTAAATGGTTTTAAGCTTACATAAATTCTTCACATCAATTGTGAAATCTGACTATACTAACGTTAAGTGATGATAGTAAACCATGTTCATGGATACATTGAAAGAGGTGAAAGATCCATGCTTCTTTTTTTTCCTAACCTAAGGTTAATGGTCCCGTGCATCTTCTATACTACATTGTTTAGTAAATGCTCATTTCTCAAATTACTCTGCTTCTTAATGCCGTACTACGCTTTAGTAAATGTTTTTGTGCACTACATGATGAATTTGTTGAAAAAGGTGACTACAGTATGGAATCTAGTAATACTTGCATCATTGGATTTTCTTCTACATTCTGGTGCTCACATGTAGTGGGACTGTGAGTTGTCCTGTGTGGATTATCTGATCAGTTTTAGTCTCCCGAAATGATTTATCATCTCTTAATTGATCATGGCCTTAAATATCATTTTCAGAATTTCCTTTTCACTTCTAAAGTGGAGAATGCCCCTCTCAAGGCCATTGACTATGGACTCTCTGACTATGTAAATCTAGGTTAAGTACTACTTGAGTTCATTCCCTTCTATAATTTTCAAGCTGGTGGATTGGTAGTTTATGATTTTTTTTTTTAAAAATATTTGTGCAGATGAATGGTTGAATGACATTGTAGGAAGTGCGTATTATGTAGCTCCTGAAGTCCTGCACAGATCATATGGGACTGAGGCAGACATGTGGAGCATCGGCGTAATTGCTTACATTCTTCTGTGTGGAAGCAGCCCCTTTGGGGCCCACACAGAATCCGGAATTTTTTGGGCTGTCCTAAAGGCGGACCCCAGCTTCGTTGAGCTCCCTTGGCCATCCCTGTCATTGGATGCAGTAGATTTTGTCAAGAGATTATTGAACAAGGATTATCGTAAAAGACTGACTGCTGCTCAGGCTCTTAGTATGTCTGAGAATTATTAAGTGCTTGAAAACTGATACATTACCTTCTTTGAGCTCTGTGGCTTGCCTGTAGGGGTGGCAATGTGATGAGCTGGTTTTTTTCAATTACCATCCCCACCCATTGAAAATCTGGATGGGGATAGGTATCCCATTTAAAAGTATCTCCATTTTAATTTATAAAATNTGCTTGCTTTTGTTAGATTGGCCAGAAGCTTTTCTAAATCCCATTGTGCTGACAAGTGTAGGTCCTTATTTTTGGCTTCTAGCTTGGGTGATCTCATCCCAAGAAAACGTCTTATAGTATGATTAGACAACATATTCCTCTTATTCTAACTCCTTCTACATTAAATCTCTGCAGGCTGTGCAATGGGGGTGAATTATTAGATCGAATACTTTCAAGGTACTGCTAAAACATTGCAGCACCAGTTTTGCTTTATATGTTAGCTGACGAAGAACTGGAGTTTCTATTTGTCTTATCCAGGGGTGGAAAATACTCAGAAGAAGACGCAAAGGTTGTCATGGTCCAGATTTTAAGTGCGGTTGCCTACGGTCATATCCAAGGTGTAGTTCACCGGGACCTCAAGCCCGAGGTAACTATCATATTACCCATTACTCCAAATTTTCTTACTTTTTTGCCAACACTGGAAATTCTCATTATCTTCTGGCATCGCTTTTTAGGGACAATTGTCTGGTACTTAGTTCTTTGAGATCTGTGCATGATTGCATATACTTTAAATGGTTTTAAGCTTACAAAAATTCTTCACATCAATTGTGAAATCTGACTATACTAACGTTAAGTGATGATAGTAAGCCATGTTGGTCCGTCTTCTTTTCTCTTCCTTATTTGATACACTATTTTTTTAGTTCAGAACATGAAGGGCTTGATTATTTGCGTATGGACGAGTTTTAAGTTGTGGTTCCTGGTATTGGGATTCCCACTGATTGCATAAATCTGGAATGTTGCATCTGGCACAGCAGATTTCTGTGTTTTGGCTGTTATGAACATGACTTATTGATTGCCTGACATTTTGCCTGTGGCTTTTTCCTAATTTCTGCTATGGGTGTAGCTTGGGGCATGCACAACGTGAGATGGCCTGTGAGTTCACCATGTTGAACTTCGTCAAAACTCAACTGGCTGAACTTGAATCAAACTCAAGTAATCTCATAGGCTGGCACAAACTTTCTGCGACTTTAGATTGTGTGAAGGGCTTGATTATTTGCGTATGGACGAGTTTTAAGTTGTGGTTCCTGGTATTGGGATGTTGGAGCAAAACGCGCGGAAGGCCGAGCGGACACAACGCTCGGACAGAAAACAGAGAGCAAAGCTCTCGGACGGTCGGGAGAGGTAGAGAGAAATATGAGAGGGAACATACAAATTTAACGTGGAAAACCCTTCGTTAAGTAAGGGAAAAACCACGAAAGAATACACTATAAATGATTGTTTATAAGTGTTAGCTACACAAGCTCAAACTAAAGAAAAACAATTTCAAGTGTACAACTTTCTCTCTCTAAAGTGTTTGTCTCACAAGTCTCACAAAGTGGTTGCTCACAAAGGCACACACCACAACTCACCAACCTTTTTCACTACTCATGAATGATCTCAGCACACCTATATATATATACATGTAAATAAAATATATATATATATTCCCTATCCTAGGAGGCTACCCAGCCACCCTAGCGCCAGGGTGGCAGGGCATGCTGCCAGCCAGGCTATCTGCCAGGCGCACGCCTGGCAGACCTGCAACGTCTTGGAAGTTGTGGCTGCCACCAACTTCCAATGCCCGCATTTATTGCTGCCGCAGATCATTAATGAGAGAATAAGTCAACGCACGCGTGGATGGAGTCCTCGTCCAAGTCCTCTCGGACATGACGCATCAAACAAAGTCCTCGTCCATTATTCCAATGGAGTCCGCGGACAAAATCCACTCGGGAGTGACCCCAACATGGGATTCCCACTGATTGCATAAATCTGGAATGTTGCATCTGGCACAGCAAATTTCTGTGTTTTGGCTGTTATGAACATGACTTCTTGATTGCCTGACATTTTGCCCGTGGCTTTTCCTAATTTCTGCTATGGGTGTAGCTTGGGGCATGCACAACGTGAGATGGCCTGTGAGTTCACTGTGTTGAACTTCGTCAAAAACTCAACTGGCTGAACTTGAATCAAACTCAAGTAATCTCATAGGCTGGCACAAACTTTCTGCGACTTTAGATTGTGTGCTTGCAAGTCTACTCAAGCTCTAAATATTTTAACATATTTCATAGTTCATAATCATGATAAAATAATAAATTTACAATAGTTCATCAATTTGATGTAATCTCCTGAAAGTGAACTTATCACATTACATATATTTCATATTTATACTATTATAATGAATTAGTTAACTCTTACCAAACGAAAGCAATATGATGTTTTGTAAAAGGCTGCCTTCTCAAACTGAAAGGGGTGCCTGCCTGCACATCCAATGTGCTGGTGATGTGGGACACCAAGTTCAACATTGACTCTTGGAGGAAGTACGGGAGGAACTCTTTCTAGATAAAGGGAGTCCACCTTTTTCATTTACCATTAACCATTGCCTGGCATCCCATGTCAAATCTGTGATGAGGTTTAAGGGGCAACTCCTATAAAATGAAGTAGCCTATCTTTGAATTTCGAATTGCCATGAGCTTCTTCTAGGCCCTTTTTGGCCCGATGTTTGAACTTATCAGAGTGATTATTTTTGGAGGCTTTTTTTTTTTTCAGCTTGTTGAATTTGCAGTGTGAAAGTCTAGGATTGTTACATCCATAGAAAATTTTTGATATGTCCGTGCTTCTTAAACTCAAGTTAAGTAATTGTCAAACCAAGTTCAAGTAGGCATATTCAGAACTCGAGCTCCGGCTGAGTTCAAGTACAGGTTTCCAGGTGTCATGCCAAGCTTGAGTGAGGCCTAAACATATTTTGGCTGGACCGGTATAGGCCTTTAGCTATGGCCATGCCCATCTGGCCTCTTATAGATGTGACTGCATGGAAAAATCAGAAACTGAGCTTAATGATCCTTTTCTGATTTTCCTCTTCGGCCTCAGTTGTTCTGCTAGCATCATTGTCTATGAATGATTATGTAGTTTTTGGGTCTTTTCGGCGATGCACAGTCTATTAAAAAGGCAAGGGATCGCCATATGAGATTCTTCTTATGCCACAAGAGCTTGACACAGTCGAGAAAGCGAGGTGCAGACAACTTCCTAGTTTCAGACAAGGAGAAGTTAGCAAAATCTTACTCTGGCATTTCATCAACTGTTCTGTCTGTGATGGGTGCATATCCCGGTGCACAGGGCCAATTGACAGCTGGCTATGTATCACAGCCTCAATCCTGGCCTCAGGTTACGCAGGCCCAAGGGCAACCATGGAACCCTGGCTATGCCCAACAAGTATGTCTTTCTTTATTGATGTAGTATAGTTTTTCTTAGTTCTCAAACTTTGTTAATGTTCCTTTTAATTTGATGCTTATTGCTTTTCAATATCCTGTTGTGTATCCAAGCAGAATGGGGGATGTTCTTCCCGTCTATTTGCCAGTATTATAAAGACTAATGTTTAGGGTGAATTTCTGTTTCTCCAAATTAGTTAATTCCTGATCAGTATATCACGTATCAATTTGTTGATACAACTTTAAAGCTGTGTTCAATGTCAATCACCATTCCTTGAACTCAGATATTACAAATGATCCTACCTATTTTTGCCATCTAGAGCAAAGTGAAACTTGTCAGTTATCTGTGTGTGTGTTGTCTGAGAAAGGCGTGCCTTGCCTTTGGTTTCTATTTGTTTCCGCTAGTGACATGACAATACTTGAGCAATATTTGTTAGTTAATTTACAAATAAAAATGCTGACTTGATAATAAAAATAATGTGACCCATTTGATTTCCCCCCAGCTCCGTGTCCTCCTCCCCATCATATCCTTCATCATTCCCTCGATAGGGATGGGATAGGGATGGGTAAAATAGATGACTGTTGATGGGTAGCAAGAATGAACTTCGTAATGGAGACTGAGGAAGTTTGGTCATTATGTGGGTGTGACAGCAGGTGAGGATGCATTGGCAGCCATGGGAGGAGTAACAAAGGGGTGTTGGAAAGAAGAGAGGGTGAATTTGGGAGTGGGAAGGATGGGGTGGCAGTGGGTGTTGGGCCAAGATGCAGTTGGGCTGGTTGGCTGCCAAGGGAGGTGGAATAAGAGAGACGAAAGGTGTGCAGGGGATTGAGGGAGAGGAGAAAGACGGGAGTCCTTTGTAACTGATTTTATATTTGGTAGAGGATCAGGGTGGTGTTTTTTGAGTAAATACTGAATAGGGTGCTTGGACGGATGATAACTCAGCACTAATTCTAATTGAACTTAGAGTTAGGCCAAATGCCGTCAAAATTACATTGTTTTGAGCAAAATGGCGTCGCTTCTATACCGCCATCAAAGGAAACTAAGAAAAGAATCAGAAAAAGTGTTGAAGGAAGAAAAAATATATCGTGTACTCACTGGCTTAGAAATCCGGTTGGAAATTTCCCTTTTTACTCTGAATCTTTTCCTTCCACACTTGTTTTCTTAGACTTAGGTTTACTTTTCTTTGACCCCATACTTTGGCCAACCAGAGAAATTGGAAAAAAAAAAAAAAAGAAATAACTGAGGCAATGTGTTGCTGTTATGGTTTGCTTGCATCATAATTTGGCTTTTGACGGTAATGCATTTCCAGATGGCTTACCCACAACAAACATATGCGGCACCAGTGACAGCAGCTCCAGCTCCAGCTCCAGCTCCAGCTCAGCCGCCTGCTGCCGCTCTGCCAGCATATTATGGGAATTACTATTGAACAGACAGAGATGGTGTGCAGTTTCATATCATGCAATTTTCATAGCTGTTTTCTCGGAGCAAAATGAGTGCTTAGAGAAGAAAACCCGAGATGGGTGGCATTCAATGCCGTGCTGTTTGTGCTGAAAAATGCATCCTTGTGGACTCTTCTGACTCGTTGGCACGAGCTAGGAACGTGGAGAGTTCGTTACGCCCCTAATCTATTTTGATTTTGTTGATGTAATTGTACTCCGACCTTCCTCAAATTCTACAACGTCGGAGCTTCATATACCGTCTTTTTTAAACCTTCGGGGTACTCCGACCTATGGATATCTTGACCAATTGATACACTGATCAATTAAATATCAATTGATGGAATTTCAAATGACGGCCCCCTGAGACCTGTAGTTTTGGCAGCCTGAGAATATTTGTTTCTTATTAATTTTGAATTAGTAGGTTGAAATGCTGTTACCAAAAGGCTGTAGTAAGTAGTATCAGGGGATGTGGTATTTATTATTGGTGTCTATAGAGTAAATATCTTCCACTGTCAATTGCAATACTTGTTGGTGTGTGTGTACTTTAGGTATGTTTGATTTCATTAAGACATTGTAGATTTAATTATTTTATCGAGGATTAAGGTTTTTTTAATGCTGAAATGCATTAGGGGGTAGATTAAGAATTTTTCTCAGTGGAAATATAGTGGCTAATAACATAAACTTTGGTGCCAATTTAAAATATTTAATTGGGTCAATCCAAAATTATAGTTCACTTGTTAATA
>JAODPA010062001.1:0-11121 GCA_025585075.1 Nepenthes mirabilis | reverse complement strand
AATATTTTATCATTTATAAAAATAAAATAAGGAATAGAATATATTAAAGGTGAACTTCCCCCAAATTGCATTCATTTTACTCTATTCTTGTATTCATTAGTATTTATTAAAGGTATTGATGCGTCCTCGGGTCCGGGTTACTGTGCGAATTAGGGAGCCTTTGAATTCCTTCCGTCGGGTTGAACTCAAACAGGTTCGGTCTCCGAGTCTCTCAATTTGGACCCTGTGCACCACAAATAATTAGCAAGAGGTCAAAAGATTGGCGTGACTCGCTCTCTAATTTATCTTCCGACGTTCAAGTCAGTAATCTTTCCTAGATAATAGAAATATGCAAGTGTGAAGATAAACGTAATGTGGAATATACAGATGTTTATATGCAAGGGATGCGAGTGAATATTAGAGGAGGTTTGGGCTCCTTTCGTGCACTTCGGAGAGTGGCTCACTAAGGTCGTCAGATGAGAGCAGCGGTTTCAGATGGAAGAGAGTTGGCTCTTTCTCATTGTGTTTTTTATTCGAAACTTAATTTGAGATAGCCTTGATATGCCTAGGGTAAACTTAGATGATGGATCCCCCCTCCTCCAGTGTAGGAGAAGGTATTTGTAAAGCTCCGTGGAGGAGGCTTTGGGTGCTTGAACTTGGGACAGGTGTCCTGCTCAGGTTCGTCGGCCGCTGAGCGCTAGAGGTGGCTTACAGTATCAGTTGTCGTCTTGTGGTAGTGAGGAAATCATCGTCGGGCGTGGCCGACATGGGTTTAGTTGCCTTTTGTTAGGATTGGCTGAGCAGCTATAGGGCAGTAGATGTCACGGCTTATCAGAGTTGACTTCACCTACAATTGACTGACATTTCTGGGTCGACATTTTCTATGCTGCCGGATTGCAGCCATCTTGGGGGAAGAACAGATGGATTATAATTGGGCACGTATCAAGTAATGTCTAGTGGGCCTTAGTGCAGCCTGTCCGACCTAAGATCCCTCCTGCGATACTGGGCTTTACACAAAGACCCTTAAGCCCCATTGTCTAGCTAGGCCTTCTGACCGATTAAGCCTCGTTCTTGCTGGCCCATATTCTTTAAACCCATCACTAATCCCCATGCTTGGGGATGCTCCTCTGCCGAGCCTTGGTATGTCGAATGATGAGCCTTAAACTGCCAGCCCATGCGTTCCTTCTCGAGGTGTGCCAGTTGCCAACTCCCATGGGCGTTGCTCCTTCCCCACACAAATCTGCAACTTTTCAAGATGCAACGCAGAGATTCGGTATTCTATTTGGTAAAATTCTCAACCTGGGACTTGGTTCCGCATTGATGCCTTTCCTATTTTCTGATTGACGTCTTTTGGGCGGAGCACTCCTTTGCTTGGAGCTCACTTGATCTCCTATACGGCTATAAATTGGTCGGTTCCCACACTTTGAGACCCAAGCTTACTTCCATGCTAACGAGGCAATGTCGGGACCTTTGCTTATCTCATGTTCTGTGATGTTTCGTACAGGGATTGGATGGATCTGCAGAAAACTTAAGGCTACTTTGGAAGCCTATTGTCATGCCCTTTCTAATGGTGTTCCCTCATTGTAATGAGGGTGGTTCGGCTACTCTGCAATTATCATACGCCTTCCTCCGGTTGGCCTAGATGTTCAACCACTGGAGGAGCGTCGAGAGGCAAGAACCCTGATTCCAGCTCACTGATCTCTGGAAATGCTCTGCCTCTCGCTCTTTTTGTCACTGGTCATCTCCAAGGATTGCTGGAGGAGGTGCACTCGGGGTCTAGTTGGGCTAAGCATCAAGTTATATTTCCAGGTGCCGTGGCTTTGGTGGTCAATGTCAGGGCAAAGGCCTTTCCCTTATTGTGGCAGTGTTTTGTTCATCCTTCAGTAAGGGAATGACATTCCATCCAGGCTACACGGGGCATCGTTGTGGGGTAAATGAAACCTAGGGGAGAGCTCTCTCCTTAGGCGTGTTTCTCCCGATCCGGTCTCCCGAGCATGATTTGCTTCTTCTCTACGTGTATTTTGCTTCATATTTAGTTTCTTTGTTACTTGAGCTAGTGCAAACCCTGTACTTTGTCAAGAAGATATTAATTAATAAAAGCATTGATATTTGTCTTTTCCCTTGTGCCACTGAAATCATATCTGTACTGTTACTCCATATGACCAAAGGGTCGAAGTGCCCTCGCGCCGCCATATATGTTTGGCCATTCGCTCATCTTGCAAGCCGAGCAATCCCCAAGCTTGCCTCGGACCTTCGACGGGATGGCCAGACTTGAGTCATTTAGGGGTTCGCACTGCCCACGCTCTTTCTTGGGCAACAGAACACCATTAGTCAGGGTTGTCCATCGAACCATCCTCGCACAATTATTGCAACGGCAGTCACAGGGCCATCGCGTCATTATGATTCTTCTTCAAAAAGGTACGACGCTTCAAGGTGCTACCACATGGAGGAATCTCTTTGGGCAACGAGGTGCCTTGCCTTTGTCAAATGGCGCCGTTTCTTTCAAGAGACTTTGCCTATCCCCTCCATTGCCCTTACACAGTATGACGTCCCACTTATTAACTATCCATTAGTTGTGGAGTCTGCATCGGGTTCTCCTACGAGGACTGGCCGGTGGTACCTGCCGCTGTGTAGGTCATTGCGAATGTCGAGGAATAGATATTTGCTGCCAGTGGTGAGTCCGTCAAGGCGGCATAGGTGGCTGCTATTGACATAGTGGACATTGAGCCTGATACTGAGCCTACGAACATGCTGGGGATTGTCAACGCACCGGCTATGAGGTTTTCGTCGACTGGGGCTCCGGAGCCTTCCGTGGTCCTAGGTCCACCAAAAGAGGTTGATGTGGGATCCCTAGTGAGCGGGGCATGTGAGGACAGAAGGGAGGAAGGCATCGCACATCCAAAGACCTCAACTATGCCCACGCTTGGGATCACGCCAGACCCATCCAACGTCGCAGAGGAACCCTTTCTCAAGGTATGACTTCTTCACTTCCCAAGCCCTGATTGTGTTCGCTAATTTCCTTCGTTTGAGAGGTTTCCACTTATCTGGGACTCACGAGCTTTCTTTCTTTTTTTTTATTTTTTGGTAGAGCATGGCTTTGGTTTGCCTAATCTAGATGGGTCTTCTTTGTTGGGATGAACTCATCTGTCAGGCCCAAGAAGAGGCCGCGCAAGCAGCGGCACGGTGCAAAGAGGACGAGATAGCCGTCCTGAGGCAGGAATTGTCTGCCATGAGAGAGGAGAGGACCTAGGTCCTGGAGTAGGTCCTGGAGGAGAACGAAAACTGCTGAAGAGTGAGCCGCAAGCGGCCCACAACCATGTGTCTGAGCTCTAAGCCTGAAGTACCTGTGTCAAAGCCGACTTGCAGACCCTGCTTGCTCTGGAAGAAATTGGACGAGTGCTAGATGCTAAGTTTTGGGACAATATACGTCTATGTCTCCGGATAACGTCCGTTGTAGTCCCTGACGTATCTAGAGGGATCTTTAACCCAAAGAACAATGGCATCCCGGATCGGTCTCATCTAACTAACTTCTTGGAGGAAGCCGGGCCTTCGCATGCTTAGGGTAGATGGGATCATTGTACATTCTCCCCCTTTTTTGTAGTTGGACAAACGGCTTTATATTCCCCAATTTGTCTAGTGAACGAGATACATTCTCTCTATCTGTTCGTGTTGTTATCTATTGTCGTTTCTGTGTTTTGCTGTTTCCTTCACTGTGCCGGCTATGCTCTTTTTCCATCGTCACCGCAGCTTGCTTTGGGAGCTGTTTAAGTTGTGCTCATCCTCGGTTGAAGACATCATCAAACCTTACGCTAGCGGGGTGCTCTGTCCAGTAAGTTAGATGTCGCTGCATGCCCATGGTAGAGTCTTGCAAGGGCTAGCTATGTTTTAAGGCCATAGTAGCTGGACTCTGGCAAGGTCTTAGGCCGTCGCCCACATATTTCCATATCGGTGCTTGGTCCCACTCAGGGCATCGTAGCTTATGTGTGTATGGTCTTAACCTGTCGATCACGTTGACTGACAATGCTCTCTTTCCCTTGGGAAGATTGCCACACACCTGCCGCTTAGGCCCCATAAGATTTTAATGGCCATCTTATCGGGAGCTTTGGAATCCCCCAAGGCTTAGTTGTTCGGCTATGTGTGGGCCTCTTGGCATGGGGCCGAGGTTCTTTAGCCGCTGAAGGGCCTTTCGACGCAGAGCCAAAGTTTGGAGTTCAATCGTGTGCGTGCCACTTGGCATTGGGCCAAGGTTCTTTGGCAGCTGGAGGGCCTTTTGGTGCAGAGCCAAAATTCAAAATTTGATCGCGTGCGAGCCGGTTAGCACTGGGCAAGGTTCTTTGGCCACTGAAGGGCCTTTCAATGCAAAGCTGAAGTTCAGAGTTTGACTGTGTGTGGGTCGCTTGGCACTAGGCCAAGGTTCTTTGACCGTCTCAGGGTCTATTTACAGGTGGATGAATGTCTCTTGATTTAAAAGCAGTTTAGGTCGTTATACTTTATGAGATGATAAATATGAATGCACTCACATGAATACTTACACAGAAAAAGTGAAAACAATGATTTTATTAACAAAAACATGTTTCATGTACAAGCATCTTGGATGATGTATGCAAA
Source organism: Nepenthes mirabilis (assembly GCA_025585075.1). Taxonomy (NCBI): domain Eukaryota; kingdom Viridiplantae; phylum Streptophyta; class Magnoliopsida; order Caryophyllales; family Nepenthaceae; genus Nepenthes; species Nepenthes mirabilis. The sequence goes on along the minus strand of JAODPA010062001.1, from coordinate 6,534 downwards.
CCTTACCTAGGCGTGTCCAAGGACTACTAATAATACATCTTGAGGTGGGTGGCATTCTTGATCCAAGGGACTAGTTTGTCGTCTTGGGTGCACAGCTTGTACATCCCGTTTCGGAGGATCACTGAGACAAGGAACGGTCCCTCCCGATATGGGGAGAGTTTGTTCCTGTGAGCAGTCTTGCCCATCGCCTCTATACTTCGTAGGACCAAATCTTTGACCTCGACCAAACGTGCTTTCCCCCACTTGTTGTAATATTGAGCGATGTGCTATTAATAGGTCGTCGTCCTCAAGTGTGCTGCATCACAGGCCTCTAGGAGCAGGTCTAGGTACTCTCTGAGCCTCTGGGAATTGCTGACAGGATTGAAGTATTCAATCTGAAGGCTAGGTAACCCAACCTCGATAGGGATGACCACTTTAGCCCCATAGTAGTGGCTAAAGGGCGTCTCCTACGTCGGTTCCACAGTGTCATCCTGTTTGACCATAGCACGAACAACATCTTGTCTACTCAAAAGCCCCCTGTGTCTTCTAACTTGGTTTTTGGCCCATGCAATAGTATATGGTTTGTCACTTCAACTTAGTCGTTTGCCTGCAGGTACCCCATTGATGTGTGAACCAATTTGATGTGCAAGCTCATATAGTACTTAGTGAATCATTTGCCAATGAATTGGGTTCTACTGTTGGTCACGATGATCTTAAAAATTTTAAACTGACAAATAATATACTAACGAACAAAGTCCGTTGCATTTTGCTCAATTATACAGGAAAGAAGAGTGGCTTCTACCCACTGGGTAAAGTAGTTGATACCGTCAATGAGAAATTTTCTCTGTCCGAATGCTAAGGGCATGGGCCCACGGATATCGAGCCCCTACTGCACGACAGCCATGTTGCCTGCAGGCTCTGTAAATCTGTGTGTGGCTGATGGCTCATGGATCTGTGAACTTTGCAGTTTTTGCATCTTTTGACAAAATCCATGGAGTCACTGTTCATGGTGGGCCAGATAGACCTTACCTCATGATCTTGAAGGCGAGGTTCTTCCCCCCGACATGCGAGCTACAGACACTGAGATGCACTTCTCCCATCACGCATTCAGCTTCTTCAAGTGTAAGGAATTTTAGGTAAGGGGTCAAGTATCCCTGCTAGTACAATCTCTCGTCGATGATTGTGTATCAATCGGCCATCTTTTTTACGCACTTGACTTCCTATGTGCTTTTCTGTAGTGTTTCGTCTATCAGGTACCTTTGGTATGGGGTCATCCAATTATTGCCGTCGGCCACCTACAGCATCTCGCATTCTGGGTTGTCAATGCTGGGGGCAGCTAAGATTTCCCGCATGTTTCTAACATATTGCTCTTGAGACCCCGTCGCGGTTACCCTAGCTAGCTAGTCTGCTTTCCAGTTCTTCGTCCATGTGATAACCACAATTTTGACCTTCTCGAACACCTGGGCCTGAGCTTTCGCCCTAGCCAGGTACTTGGCGAGCTGAGGGTTTGATACCTCAAAAGTTTCTTGGATCTGGTTGACCACCGACTCCAAATCTTTTTAGACAACTAATACTTTTTCCAAGCACTCCATGGCAAACCTGAGTCCCATGAGAAGGGTCTCATATTCGGCGACATTATTGGTTATTGAAAATTCGAGTATCAGAGAGTATTTTCTCTCCAAGCTGTTGGGAGTTCTAAGAGCGATGGGACCCTACTACCTGCCTGCATGGACAATCCATCAAAGTGCAAAGTCCATATAGGGGTGCTCGAAACTTTTATGCCTTCAACCTAATCGGGGGCATTGAGAGCCGGGGTCATAGTTTAACTACGAAGTCCATAAGGGCCTAACCCTTTAGGGTCGGTTGGGGACGGAACTCCACGTTGAGCTCGTCTAACTCTATAGCCCATTTGACTAGTTGTCTAGACGTCTCTAATTTCTGCAAGATTCCCTTCAGTGGCTAATCGGTCAGCATGACAATTCAGTACGCCTGGAAGTATAGCCGTAACTTTCTGGCAAAGTAGATGAGGGTTAAAGCAATCATTTCGGCGTGATGGTTTCGGCACTATGTGTCTATTAGCACCTTACTTATATAGTATACGGGTCGCTGCACATCTCCTTGCTACCGGATGAGGATCGAGCTCAGGGCCATATTCGACACCACTAGAGAGAAGTACAGATTTTTGCCATCAGAGGGTGAGGTCAGGAATGGAGGGTTGGAGAGATATTGTTTGAGTTCGTGGAATGTAGCCTCGCACTTGACGATCAATCAGAATCCGGTTTCCTTCGTCCCCTCTGAGGGCCTTGAAGAACGGCAAGTACTTCTCTGCTGATTTGTCTAGGAACTGAGAGAGGGCGGCAAGCCTCCCTATGTGCTTCTCAACCCTTTCACAGTCCATGGCGGGCTTATGTAAAGGATGGCTCTTATTTTCTCTAGGTTTGCCTCAATCCACATTGGGATACTATGAAGCCTAAGAACTTTCTGGGTGTTACTCAGAACACGCACTTGGTCGGGTTGAATTTTATCCTGTGAGCCCAAACCACCTCAAAGGTTCCGGCCAAATTGTGACTATGGTCGTCGGTGGCTTTGCTTTTGACAAGCATATCGTCCACATACACCTCAATGTTCCGTCTGATCTGGGTTTCAAACATTTTGTTCACCAACGGCTGATAAGTAGTGCAAGTATTTTTCAGACCAAAGGGCATGACCTTGTAATAATAGACCCCCTAGTCGGTCATGAAAGAAGTATACTCCTCATCGTCCGAGCTCATCCTTATTCGGTTGTAGCCCGAGTAGGCGTCCAAAAAGTTTAGGAGTTCGTGCCTAGACATGGAGTCCACCAATTAGTCGATCCTTGGCAGTTAAGAATTGTCTTTCGGGCAAGCTTTGTTCACATAAGTGAAGTCAACGCACATCCACTACGTGCCATTGCCCTTTTTCACGAGAACGACGTTTGACAGCCAGTTTGGGTATTGGACGTCTCTTATAAACCATGTGTCGAGTAGCTTCTTCACCCCTCCCTTATGGCAATCAATTTTTTGGCGGAATAGTTCTTACACTTCTGTTGGACGAGTTTATGACAAGGATCGAGATTTAATTTGTAGACCATTACTCCGATCGGCACTTCGGACATATCTACTAGATTCTATGCAAAATATCAAAATTCTACCTAACAAAGCTCACGAGCTAGTCGCAGACTGGCATTGGAAGGGAGTTGCCAACATGTATGCATTTCTCGGGCTCGTTGGGGTCCACGGGGACCAAGCCCATCGACTCTCTGAATTGGGATTGTTGTAGTGTGGACTCATCTTTAAAGTCTTGGTCCTCCACTAGTCGGTTGAGAGTGACTGGAGCGACCTAAGATAGGTAGCACGTCCATCCCATCATTTGATCGCCCAGTGCCTCCCCTACTCCATATGGCGTCAGGAATTTCTCCTTCAAGTGGGGGATCGACGTCACCGCCCTAAAAGTGGTTAGGAATGGTCTGCCCAGGATGGCGTTGTAGACCAATAGCAAGTTGACAACAAGGAATATGAGCGTTCGAGTAGCCTAAAGTGGGTGAGTCCCCATCGTGACTTCAAGCTGGACTTCTCCCTGCAGGGACACCAGTTCATTGTTTAGGCCGTACAAAGGGCCCTTGACCACTCTCTTCTTACTCTTTTTCAATCCGAGTTTAAAAAATTCATCGAGATACAGCAAATTCAGAAAGTTTCTATTAACAATGAAAACTCGTTTCAATTGGTAGTCCAACGTACCGTTTGAAATGAGGGCAGAAACAATAAGGGGGTCGAAATAGGGGACATTATATGAGTCATATCGTTGTTACTAAAACTAATGACTTTAATCATAACCCCTACCCTTACTCTCTTGCTGCTCGATGTGGCGTCGGGTTGATCTTGGCTGGCCTACTCGAGATCATGTTGATGACTCCGACGGTGACACGGTTCCTCGATTGCTCCCTGGCTTCATCATTCATTGCCTCGGGGGCCTGCTTTGGGCTTCTTAGGAACCGTTTGAGGTGCCCTCAATAGATTGGGTCTTCGATCTCCTCTTGCAAGGTCCAACAATCTTCCATGGTATGACTCAGAAACCAATGGAAAATGGCAATATTTGGTATAATCTTCGGCCTATGGGTTCTTTGGCTCCTTGGGCCACTTCAGAAACTTCTTGTCCCAAGTCTACATCAAGATGTTCAAGCGGGTGTCGTTTAAGGGCGTCAGGACTAGGGGCCAATACTCCCTTCGGACACCCGGCTCGGATCGCGGCTATTTTTGTGGTCACCGAGAGCGACCGCCATCTTCGTTTCTCTTCTTCCCCGTGGCCGCACCTTTGGGTTGTTGGTCGATGATTCGGGATGCTTTGCTTCGTTGACCTCCATGGATGCTATGTAGGCCTGAGCGATGGTCTCTACATTCCGGAAGGTCTAGAAGCGTTGATGCCCTAGGTGTTTAAGAACTCCCCAATTGCCAACGTGGTGATGAAGGCACTCAACTTCATCTCATCGGAGAGCTGGGGGACTTGGTGGGCTTCCGCGATGAATCGGTTCAGGAATCGCTTCGTGTTCTCCTCAAGCTTCTATCAGAGGCGAACGAGATGCCAAGGCTACTTTTCCTCCCTCAGACTGGAGGCAAACTGACACAAGAAGCAGTCAGTAAGCTCATTATATGAATGGATGGAGTTCGACTGTAGGCCATGGAACCAAAGCCTGGCATTCCCTTTGAGTGTTAGAGAAAAGCACTGGCACATGGTAGCCTCGCTCACCTCATGAAAGGTCAGTAATGTTCGGAAGTAATCTAGGTGATCTATTGGATCCATACTTTTGTTGTACGCGTCCAGCGTCGGCATCTTGAACTTGAGGGGAAGCGGTTGCATTCGGATGTCCATAGTGAATGGCAATAGCCTCAAGTCGAGCGTGTGTAGACCAACCTCCCCCTTGAACACGTGCTACCATATTTTCTACACTTTCTCCTCCATCCAATGTGAGGATCCACACCTCTTAGCTTTGTTGAAGTTTCTGAGCTCAGAGTTCTCTAAGGGGCGTGCAGGTCGCTATGGCTACCCACACGGACAGCCGCATACTGCATGAGCCCTCCCCTCTAGTCGCAGGCCTCGATCGTTGTAGGAATTACGAGGATTCCATCGCTCCTGGCTTTCCTTCGGTGCTTCACTACTCAGGAGGCTCCGCACTGACATCTAAGCCCTACTGCTTGAGGTCGCCTAGGCCCCAGTGTCATTAGACCTTGTTGTTTTTGCTACAGGGAGTCTCGGCCCATGGCTCCTTCGTCTAGAGGTTGACGCTTTGAGGCTTAAGGGAGGAGCTCCCATCTATAGCACGCAAATCTGCGCACATAGTATCTGAAGTATCTGTTTCTTGAAGCTTACTTTGACTGCCAGTTTGCACACGTCAGGCTCGGGCTGCTCACCAGCATAACTACCCACCGAGGGGTTATCGCCATGGGAGACTATGTCCCTCACTGGCGTGCTAGTTTGAGCTCTGATATTGACCATTTTTTGACTTTGAAAGTGGATGCGGTAACAGGTGGTTAAACTTTGTTGTTATTTCCCACAGAAGGCACCAATGATACATCTTCAGGTCCGGGTTATTGAGTGGATTAAGGAATTTTTGAATTCCTCGCGTCAGGTCAAGCTCAATGGGTCTCCACGCTACTTAACTTGGGCCATGCGTACCATAAAATAGCTAATAAGATGTCAGAAAATTAGCGGGACATATTTTTTAATTTATTTTCTGATATTCAAATTAGTAATCTTTTTAAAAGAATAGAAAGATGTAGACGTAAAGGTAAACATAATGTGAAATGTACGAATGTTTGTACGCAAGGGATGTGAGTGAGGATTAGAGGAGGCTTGGGCTCCTTTCGGGCACTTAGGAGAATGGCTCACTAAGGTCGTCGAACGAGAGTGGCTGTTTTGGTGGGAGGAGAGCTGGCTCTTTCTCCTCGTGTTTTTTATTTGAAGCTTAGCTTCAGATGGCCTTGAGATGCCTCGAGTGAATTTGGATGATGGTTCTCCCCTCCTTTAGTGTAGGAGAAGGTATTTATAAAACTTAGTGGAGGAGGCTTTGGGCGCTTGAACATGGGACGGGTGTCCTGCCCAAGTTTGCCAGCCGTTGAGTGCTGGGGGTGACTTATGGTGTCAGTTGTTATATTGTAGTGGCGAGAAAACCATCATCGGGTGTGGTCGGTACAGGTTTGGTTGCCTCTTACTGGAATTGGTTGAGCCACTGTAGGGCGGCAAGCGCCGCAACTTGTCAGAATTGACTTCATTTGCCATTAGCTGACATTTCTTAGGCCGGCGTCTTTTACACTACTAGTTTGCAATTGTCTTAAGGGAAAAACAGATCGATTGTAATTGTGTACGTGTCAGGTGATGTCTAGTGGGCATGGGCATGGCTTGTCCGGCCCAAGATTCTTCTTACAGTATTGGGCTTCGCAAGAAACTCCTTGGGCCCTATTGCCTAGCTAGGCTTTCTTATAGATTGAGCTTTATTCCTATTGGCTCATATTCTTACTAAACCCATCAGGTATTATATTTATA
>JAODPA010061990.1:0-32879 GCA_025585075.1 Nepenthes mirabilis | reverse complement strand
AAAAAGGAGTTAGCTAGTGAGACAAAAAAAAAGGAGGGTGTCGGGTAGTATAGAGAAAGAAAGAGGGGAGGAAGAGAGAAAATAAAAGAGAAAGGGTGAGGCACAATGCGGTGACGACCGCCGTTACCGGAGGAGACACTGTGCAGATTAGAGGCCGGTGAAGCTCTCTCCATGTTTCCCCCTCAGTTTTGCGCTAGGGTGTGAAGGGAAGGAAGGAAAATGTGAGATGCGAGAACCCATTGCCACCATCACCGGAGGAAAATCAACAAATCAAGCTGGTCCAGATTCACTCCAGCGCATCCCCTGTCACACAGCCGGTCCAGATTCACTCTAGCACAGTAGGTCCAAATTCACTTCGGCACATCCTTTCTCACATAGCCGGTTCAAATTCACTCTAGTGCTTCCTCTCTCATACAGCAGGTCAAGATTCACTCCGGCGCATCCCCTGTCACACAGCCGGTCCAGATTCACTCTAGCACTTCCCCTCTCACATAATCAGTCCAGATTCACTCCGGCGCTTCCTCTCTCGCACAGTCGGTCCAGTTCATTCTGGCGCATCCTCTCTCACACAGCCGGTCCAGGTTCAATCTGACGCTTCCTCTCTCATGCAGCCCGTCCAGATTTACTCCAGCGCTTCCTCTCTCACTCAACCTGTCCAGTTTCACTCCGGCACTCCGTTCCTCAGCAAGCTGGCTCAAATCCACTCCCGCTAAAATCCACTCCGGCATCCAACGTATATTTTGCCAGTTTAGATAACCAGCATCCAAACCAGCACTAGAAGCAGCTCACTCCGGCTTCCACCATTTATTTTGCCGGCTTAGTTAATAAAGCAACCACTCCGGCATCCAAACCACTCTACCTGGGTTGCTAATCAGGCATCCAAACCGACACAAAAACAACCAGCCGATTTGCTAATCAGGCATCCAAACCGGCGCCAAAAACAACCCAGTTCAGCATCCCGGTTTAATTAATCAGGAATCCAAACTGACAACCAGCATCCAGATCGGAATCCAGTTCAGCATTCATTTTGAAATTCGATCAAGCAGTCCAATCCGGTATTTAGCTGGTTTGCTTCATTTTAGAATTCGATACAGCACTCCATTTTAGAATTCAATCCAGTGATCCATTATGGTATTTAACCAGTTTGATTCATCCCGGCATTCAATCTTATATTCGGCATTCACTACAGAATTCACCTGGTTTGATTGATCTATGATTTAGTTCGGCATCTAGCATCCATTTTGCCGGTTTGGATAATCAAGCATCTAGTCGCAATTGGGTGTCCAAAATCCTCCAGTTCGGCACTAGGACCGCAGCCCAACCTGGTTCTTCAACCCATCCGGCTCCAAAATTTGCTAGTCTAGAATTGTCAGTCCGACTATAACCCCGTTTGGTGCCAGAATTGGCCAACTTGGTCGCAGCTCACTCTGGGACCAGATTCAACCAGCTCGACCGTGTCCACTCCGGCGCCTAATCTAATTCATCACAACCCATTTAGTCAGACGTCCAGAATTTGTCCAATGACAACAATAGAGAGGAAATGCCGCCTGACCACAATGTTCTTTCTTCTGTCCAAGGACTGTCAACGTCATTCTGCCCGAGGATCATCAGTGTCGTTCTGCCTAACCGGGCTGCCAAGCTTGAGCCAACTGGCACGTCGACCACTTCCACAGGCCCCTCGGTCAGAACCTCCTCTTGGTACTCAAACACAAGGGGCTGAGTCTTAGCATGTGCATCGGTCACTTTTATGGTTCCCTCGGCCTCTATCTCTTCTTTGTCATCGAGCTCAATAGCCTCGGATGTAGGAATTACCGAGAAGCACCAGAACCGTCGAGCACACCTTGGTGCCGACTGCCATGGCTGATTGTATGGTAGAGGCTTCACACATAAGACATAGAGCCAATCCCTTTAGGATTGAAAGGGGTTATCAAGTACCCTGTAGATGATGTTGACAACAAATAAGGCCCAAATTGGCATAAATTTGACAAATAAAGCATTGACCGTAGAACTAATGCTCTCGAGACCTCGAACACCAACAAAGATTCCAAGTCGAATTCATGTGAGTTTTATATGCATCACACTATTTGGTTGAATCATATTTAATTAATAGTATAATCATTTTATCTATTCATACGAGTGCTTGCATATTATCGCATATTTTCGAGCAACCTAGACTGCCCCTAAATTTGGTAAATTTTTATTCACATGTTATCAAAACTCGGTTACATCACCGAGCAACTTAGAAGATGTCAAATTTTGAAACTCAGTTACATCACCGAGTAGCCAAAAAAAAGGTCAGATTTTGAAATTCGGTTACATTACAGAGCGACTTAAAAAAAGTCGAATTTTAAAACTCGATTATATCACCAAGCGACCCAGAAGATGTCAGATTTTCAAACTCTGTTACATTATTGAGCGGCTCAGAAGAGTTTGAAACTTGATTATATCACCGAGTGGCACATAAAAGGTCAGATTTTGAAACTCGATTATATCACCGAGTGGCTCATAAAAGGTCGGATTTTGAAACTCGATTATATCACCGAGTGGCTCATAAAAGGTCGAATTTTGAAACTCGATTATATCACCAAGCGACCTAGAAGACGTCGGATTTTAAAACTTAGTTATATTATCGAGTGGTCCTGAAGAAATTAAATTTTAGAACACAATTACATCACACGGAGCGCCTGAAAGAAGTAGAATTTTAAAAATGGGATTTTGAAACACGTCATATAGCCAAAATTGGTTTTCTATGAGGTGGTAATTGATATTCTTTATACATATATATCATGTTTTGCGCCATGCGTCTCAACTCTCGGATGACGTCAAATTTCTGCAAATATTGATCGACTGTGGAGGCCACAATAGTTGAGATCAACCGATAACCCGCGCCATGGTCCAACAGTGGTTACAGTGAGAGGGAGGAAGAGAATCCGCAGGAGGACAGGGAGAGATTTTTGTAAGATATTTCTAGCGGGAGTTATTCGTCGCCTTCCGATCTTCGTTTTTTCGGTTGAAAATTGCCAGCAATCGTGAATCTCAAGCAGAATCAGAGCTCGAGGCAGTGGGAGGAAACGTGAGTTTTCTCGTCAAAGATGTGCCGAAAATGTGGAGAGAGATTCGAAATAGAGAAGCTGGTAACTTACGCCCTAATTCCTTTTCCAGTCGCATTCGATCCAGTCGCATCTCCTCCCTTCATCTCTCCAATTTCAAAGAGATCGTCTCACCCCACCGCGGTGCTGTTAACTCGCTCCAGGTCACTCTCTCTCTCACTCACACTCTCCCCTCTAGTTACTGCTACAATTATCTGTTATAGTTTTATTTTATTTTGGCTTTTTTTCTAGATTTTGGAGTTTGAATAATCTGAAATTGCTTTTTCGTATATACGGATACTCTTTTTCATTTTTTTTTTTGGTTTTTTTTGCGTTCTGTTAATCGATTCGTGTTGGCTACGTCTTGGCCATTTGGCTTGTAATAAACCGAAGTTCAGTCAAAGGCGGTTATATGCAAAGTAGTCCCGACGTAATGGAATGAAGGATATAATGCAGATAGAAGGCTGTGTAATGACAATTACATCCATAGGAGGGAGGGAAAAAATTTGTTCTAGTGGGGTAATAAACAATTCATTTGTAGTGACAATTTCATGTATCGTGGCAACAAAATATGGTAATAAGCAGTCACCTTGTAATTTTTATTACCTTTTATATGGTGGACTAAGACCAAACAAACGTAGCCTTGGTTCATTTGTTGACGATGGGGTCGAAACCAATGTATGCTTGCACCGAGAGCATGCATACAGTTAAGGTTAATTTAGCACGGAAGAATTCAAGGAGGTATATAAATAGGTTGACATCATATCTTTGTAATGGAAATGGGAAAGCAAACCTCTCATTTCCATGCCAACTGAAGATCTGGATATGTAAATAAGTGAATGGGAATGAACAAGATGGGGTGTATTAAACCATCATGGATTGACCATCTAATCCTCTATTCCATTTCCATATCCGTTTTCACAGCCTTTTCCATTGCTTGCATTTCCTTTCACCAAAGAGCTGGTGGGGCAAACCAACAATTATTAGAAACGACAAGACAAATTGTTGATGTCTAGACAAATTCCAGATCATATCACTTTAAATGTGGTCCGTTCCTTTGGTTTTTTATATAGTATGTACATTGTTACCTCTACATCATGAGGTTAGGATATAAAGTTGCAAAATTCTGGTGAGGTTAGTACATTTCATCTGTGCCATGGATGCCAAACAAATCTGAGGTAGTACTGACTTTATTGTCTGGATAAGCCCTATCTTTCAAGCAAGAGGTGGGATTTTAATTATGTGGATTGAGTCTCCTTTTTCTCAACTTTCTTCTGAAAACAGTAAAAATAAATCAAGTTGTAACTCTAGGATTTTGATGTGTTATTAAATTTGTATGCATTTATTGGTATTGCTTTTTATGCGTAGGAAAACCTTGGTAATATAAAGAGTGATTAGGCGATGTCTCATTTTATTTGCCACAAAAGGGGAATACCTTCTGCACTTTGGCTTCACATTAATTTTGTCACATCCTAGTAGTTTTTGGATATAGCTGTTGATAGTAGTGCAAACGAGCCAGAGTTGGATCAAGTTTCATTCTTCTCGAGTGCGGCTATTACTCTTGATGTATCCTGGATCCAAATTCGAACAGATCAAGTCATTCATACGGGTCCTGCATCGTTCACTGAATCTGAATCCTGCACGCCATAACTGCGAATAAGAGGTTAGGTAACGGCGGAAGTTTGTCCTACCGAAAACACTCTGACGTTCAAGTCAGTAAACAGCTTTCGAATTAAAGTGTAAGTAAAGAGCTGCAATGAGAATGCCGAGAGTGCTTGTGATGGGGGTGCTCTCATTAGCTGAGAGGCTTTAGGTTGCTCGTGAGGAGCGAAAATTCTAAGTATTGTGTTCACTGGGAACGTAGTAGCAAAGAGAGAGAGAGCGTTATGATGCCGAAAGCGTGAGAGCTTAGCAATAGAAAGCTTTTTGCTGGTAGGTGGGAACTTGTCTTGGAATGAGAATTCCATGGCCTTTTATAGCCACTTATTGGGTTACTTTCCTTATGCAGAATGGCTTGATTCCCGTGCTCTATTGCCTTTTCTAGCGTGGATTTATTGCAGTAACAGTTGCTGGATTGATTGTTTTTCTTCTGCGTTCTGTAACCGCTAGGGTTTTCAGCAGATAGGAAAAAGATTATGGCATTTTCCTTCAGGGATGCGCACTGATTCTGGGGGATAGCCGTTACAATGGAAATTGCTTTTTGCAGAGAGTGCAAAATCAGGGGAGAAGAACGTTGTTGATCGAGGACGGATAAGTGGGCCCAACTAGGCTTGGCCCACTTGAGGCCTGGTCATCAACCGATCAGCTGGTCATGCTCTCGGTCAATGGAAGCATTGACCGTCTTTGGACCAAGTTGTCCATCCTGCTCTTGGATTTTTACTAGCTCATTAACTTTTCGTCTGATCAACGGATAGCATTGATTGTCCAGGCGCAAATGAGCTACTGTGGATTTGAACCGTTTCTCCCTCTTAGGCCAGCTATCACTGGCGTACCTATCACTAGCCCCCCATGCTAGTGGTCTGGGATTCCAGCCTACAGATGTTTCAGATGGGACGCGTGTGGCTGGGTTACCTACTTGAGGTGACCTAGTGAGGAAACTGGCAATGTCTCTTGGTCTGTTGATCATGCTGCTTGCAGTCGTTGGCTTTAAAGTCAAGATCCGGAGAACTGACTGTGAAGGTCATTGACCGGATTAGTTGGCCATCTAGGCCAAATTTGGAGAACTTACTGTAAAAATCGTTGATCGGATTCGTTGACCGTCTAGGCCAAATCTGGAGAACTGCTGAAGGAAGCGTTGACCGGATTCGTTGATCGTCTGAGTTAGAATCTGGAGAACTGGTGGAGAAAACGTTAATCAGATTCGCTGACCGTCTAGGCCAGAATCCGGAGAACTGGTGGAGGAAACGTTGACCGGATTAGTTGACTGCCTGGGCTAGAATACGAAGAACTGGTGGAAGTTGAAATGATGTGCCATCATGCCCCCAGATTGTCAGTCGAAAAGTTGGCCACGTGTCAGCATGTAGTAAATTTGTGATCCCGGTAATTAATATGCCAGAGGATTTGATTTGACTGCATCTTCTCCTAAAGCGACACGTGTCCACAATGACAGGCGCACGTTTGCGAGACAGTTTTCCTTCTCCGGCATTCACATGCCTTTAAGTACGCCGTCCGTTTCTTTTCAAACTTTCCACGCTTTTCTTCCATTTTCCTTCCTAAAAATTTTCTAGTGTTCAGCTACTTTTTTTCTCCCATTTTCATGGCTTCCTCTGTAATTCAGATAGTTTCAGTGCTCAAAACCAATGACGTGAAGGAGTTATATGTCGAGTACAACATCTCAAAGGAGATCGTCTTCAAGCTACCCAACAAGAAAGACAGGGCGTGCTCTTCTCCTGGGGGCTACATCGCCATATACGAGGCCCACCTGATGAGTGGACTACGCCTTCCAGTCCCTGATGAGCTGTAGGACATTTTTGCTGCTCTTCATGTCCCCATCACACAGCTTCATGCTAATGCTATGCGGTATCTGTGCTCACTCTGCATTTTTCTCCACCACCACACGAAGCTGCTAACGGTGGAGGCGGTTAGGGTGATGTTCAAGTTCACTCAGGGCGGAGAGTGGATTTCCCTGTCCCCACGAGGGCTTCTGATCAGCGGTGCCATTTACGATTCTCTGAAGAACTGAAAGAATAGGTTCTTCTTCATGCACGTTGACGAGTCCTGGCCCCTGGCCAGGGATTGGGGTAGGGTTCCAAACATCTACACCGGGATGCCTACGAACCAAGAGACTATTGCTATGATGCCGCTCCTGAAGCTGGTGGAGGAGCACCTCTTAGAGTTACGGAGAGACTACTTGATTTCTTGTGAGGAAGCCAAGAGGGTACGGTGGGGACCGCCCTTTCCGGTCCAGAAGATGAAGTTGTCTTTCTGCAAGAGGAAGGCTGGCGCCATCATCATTAAGCCTGCCGGCGCACCTCCTAGCGAGAAAACTCTCAAGAGTCCAAGGCAGAAGAATGCGGCAACGGTGATGCCTTCTTCTTCTTCCACGGAGCTAGAGTGTGTTTTGGCTGTCCAGTTCGCTGAAGTCGGAGACAGCTCCATTGTAAGCAGTGTCGAGGTGGTTGTGGAGGCGTTTAGGGCCGGACTGGGCTCTGTTATGAGTAGCGCCGTTCTTACTTTGCCGCAGGCGAAGCACTTGGTTGTGGAGTTGGAGTTACTTGCGGAGCTTCCAGCAGTGCAGGCTGTTGAGCAGCTTTGGGTGCCGGCTGTGGAGTCTGAAGTGCCTGCTGCCGGAAAGCTCCGTGAGGTCCCAGAGGAGTCTGCAGCTGGAGAGCTCCAAGATATGCCAGAGGAGCTTACTTCCGAAGAGCTCCTTGTGATACCTGAGGTGCCAACCGCTGGAGAGCCCTTAGAGGCCGTCAGCATCAGTATTGAGCTAATGGAGGAGCCTGCCGTCAGAGAGCCTGCCGAGACAGTTGGCCTTATTGAGGAGTTGTTGGAGGAATCTGCGGCGGAGGCCTCTGCTGAGCCTATCCAGGAGATTACTATTTCCAGTCTTCCGCTGCGAGGCCAGAGGTCTCATAGAAGGCCAGTGAGGCCAATGCACAGAGTCTGGCAGGTAAACCTTTAAAATCTTTCTTCTCTTTTCTTCCTCCGTTACTCGTTACTTAGCGTTTTCGATTTTTGTAGGAGAAAATAACCGGTGCAGCTAGCAAGGGACTGCGCCAACAAGACCTGGTGATCTTTGACCATAACAGAGAGATCGCCTAATTCGAAGAGGAAATGGAGCTGTTCAAGGCGGAACACTAGGAAGACACAGCTGCTCTTCAAACTGTGTTGTCAAGTCTGGAGTAGGAGAATGCCAAGTTGAGAGAGGAAGTTGGTCGGGTGGTGAGGCGCATTGACCAGCTCTCGGGACAGATCACATATCTGGAGAACGAGCTAACCACTTGTATATGTCCCTATGAGGTTTCTCGGATGACGTGGGCACGGTTGTTGGAGGGCGTCCACTTCTACCGGCGCATTGCACGGTTGGTTGACCCTAGTTTTCTAGTTGTTGTTTTTCATCCAACAAACCATTCTGCCCAATGTCGCGAGTACCTCGTGGGGCTGTCCCAAAGTGGTTAGGGGCCACCGCCGCTGCCTCCTCCTGGGGGCTCCACTCCACCGTAGATTTTTGTAGCCTTGCACTTTTTGTAGGTAGCTATAAATATTCAGACATAATCAATAAAATGATCATTTTACTGATGCCGCATGTCTTTGTCTTTGTCTTTGCCGTCGTTTTTAAATTATTTGTCATTATGTTGACCGGCTGACTTGTCATGTTGACGCAAGCTGGCCGCTTGCCTTGCTTAAGACGTGTAGAGCGCTCTCTGATAGACTTTAGTCTTGGAGAAGACATCAAGGTGAACCTTGATATCGTGTCAAGCCTGTTCCATACTCGTGCGTTAGTAGAGGCTTGGTGGTGCTGCCCAGGTGTGAACTTGGGTGGATAACTTTTGGACGGAGTACTTTGCTCCTGTCGACCGTCGTTGACTGATCACGCTATCTCTCTGTGAAAGAGATTGTTACGTGTGCTGTTTAAGCCCCTTAAGATTTTGACCGCATACGAGCCATTTGGATGACCAAGATTTAGTTTGACCGCTTATAGGCTGCCTGGATGATTATGGTTTAATTCGATTGCTTATGGACTGCTTGGATGACTAAGGTTTATTTACGACCCCTTATGGGCCGCCTGGATGACCAGGGTTTAGTTGCGACCGCTTATGAGCTGCTTGGATGATTAGGGTTTAGTTACGAACGGGTGAAAACTTGTCCAACTTAAGGGCAGTCTAGGTCGCTTATATAGTCCTGCAAACACACACACATGCATATGGAGCAAAAAAGGAAAGAATAAACAGCACAGTACAACGGAAAAAATATTTTCTTTTATTTATCAAGGACGATATGTACATTTACAAGCATACACATAGACGACTTACCTGTGCCATTACTAGAAGTAGCGCTTGAGGTGGATTGCGTTCCACATTCGTGGAACGAACTTGCTATTTTGGGTTTGAAGTTTGTAGGCTCCATTCCGCAGAACGGCTGAGACTAGGAAGGGTCTCTCCCAATTCAGGGAGAGTTTATTTCAGTTGGTGGTCTTGCCCGTAGTCTCGATGCTCCGCAAGACCAACTTTCCAACTTCGAATTGCCACGCTTTTACCTTCTTGTTGTAATAGCTAGTGATTCGTTACTGGTAGGCTACTGTCAGCATTCTGGCAGCGTTGCAGGCTTCCTCCAGCAAATCTAGGTGTTTCCTGATTTTCTGGGAGTTATCTTACGGGTCGAAGGACTCAACCCTAGGACTTGATAGCCCGATCTCAACCGAAATCATCGCTTCAGTCCCGTAGTAGAGACTGAATAGCGTCTTGTGAGTTGGTTTCTTTGGAATCGTCCGGTAAGACCATAGGACGGACGATAGCTCGTCAACCAAGGAGTCCCCTGCGTCCTTCAGCTGGGTCTTCAGACTATGGAGTAGCGTGCGGTTTGTGACTTCTACTTTCCATTTGCTTGTGGGTACGCCACCAAAGTGTGGATCAACCTGATGCCTAAATGCAATACTTGGTGAAACGTTTCTCTGAGAATTGAGTCTCGTTGTTGGTCATGATGACCCCGGAGACGCCAAATCTGCTGACTATGCTCTTACGGACGAATTCTAGAGCGTTGCACTTGGTGATCTTGTCCAGCGGAGCGGCTTTAACCCACATGGTTAAGTAGTCAATGCCCGCGATGATGAATTTACTTTGTCCGGTTGCAATGAGAAATGGGTTGAGAATATCGAGCTCTCATTGCGCAAATGGCCAAGGGGCTTGAAGAGATTTGAACTCTGTGGGCGGCTGGTGGTGAAGATTGTTATGGAGTTGGCAATTCTCATATTTCTTTACGAATTCAATGGCGTCCTTCTTTATTGTCGGCCAATAATATCCCTGGCACATGATCTTGAACTTTAGGTTTTTGCCGTCGATGTGCGATCCGCATATCTCAAGGTGGACTTCGCTCAAGGCGTAGTCAACTTCCTCAAGAGTAAGGCACCAGAGGTACGAAGTCGAGAAACCGCAATGGTATAGCTGTCCCTCGACTATGGTGTATCAGTCGATCGTCTTCTTGATCCACTTGGTTTCATCCGCGTTCTCTGGTAGTGCTCCGTCCATCAGATACTTTTGGTAAGGCGTCATTCAATTTTCTGTGTCAGAGATTTGCATCGCTTCCTGTTCCTCAATGCTGGGAGTGGTCAGGACTTCCCACATGTCCCTCGAGTACTGTTCTAAGCTTTCGGTCGCCGCTGCCCTGGCAAGTTGGTTGGCTTTCCAGTTTTCGATTCTGGGAATGTGGACTAGGTTCAGCTTGTTAAATCTCCAGATGGCGTCCCTCGCCTTAGCCAAGTATTTGGCTAAGTAATGGTTGCAAGCCTCGAGGCTGCCGTTTACCTGGTTAATGACCAGCTCAGAATCGCTGTAGATGGTCAGCCGTCTGGTGGAGCACTCTTTGGCTAGTCTTAGCCCGGCTAACAGGGCTTCGTACTCGGTAACGTTGTTGGTGACCGGGAAGTTGAGTCTATGGGAGTACTTTACTTCAAACCCATCTGGGGTCCTTAGAACCACTCCGGCATCGCTGTCTGAATCCGTAGATGATCTGTCCATGTTGAGAACCCACTCCGGCTCTTCCCTATGTTGTTCGGTGTTCTCAGTAGGTTGTTCATCTCAAATTGCTATCGTGGTTTTGACGATGAAGTCAACCAAAGCCTGCCCTTTGAGGGCTGGTTTGGGCCAGAACTCAATATCGAACTTTCCCAACTAAATAGCCCACTTAACTAGCCGTCCAGAAATGTCAGGTTTCTGGAGAATGCTCTTCAGTAGCTGGTCGGTCAGAATGACTACGCAATGAGTCTAGAAGTAAGGTTTCAGCTTCCGGGCAAAGAAGACAAGAGCCAATGCTAACTTTCCTGTGTGTGAGCAGCGCGTCTCGACGCCGGTTAACGCCTTGCTCACATAGTAGACCGGTCGCTGAGAGTCGGAGTCCTGGCGTATGAAGACAGAGCTAAGAGCCACCTCAGACAATGCCAAGTAGAGGCACAACTCTTCTCCGTCCTTAGGTGACGTCAGCAATGGTGGACTGGCCAAGTGCCGCTTTAATTGGTCGAAGGCTGCCTGGTATTCTGCAGTCCACTGGAATCCGTTCGCTTTTGTCCCCCTTAGAGCCTATAAGAAAGGTTGATACTTGTCTCTCGACTTGATTAAGAAGCAGGACTAGGCTGCCAGTCGTCCGGTTAGCCTCTAGACATTCTTGACGCTCTGTGGCGGAGTCATGTCCGTGAGGGCCTTGATCTTCTTCGGGTTTGCCTCGATCCCTCGTTGAGAGACAATGAAACCTAAGAATTTTCCTGAATATACTCCGAAAACACACTTGGAAGAATTCAACTTCATATTGTGCGCACGGAGTACCTCGAAGGTCTCAGCTAGATCGCGAATATGGTCGTCGATAGTCTTGCTCTTGACGAACATATCATCAACGTACACCTCCATATTGCGGCTGATCTGCCTCTCGAACATCTTGTTCATGAGCCTCTGATAAGTGGCACCCATGTTCTTCAAACCAAAAGGTATGACCTTATAACAGTAGGTGCCTTGGTCCGTCATGAACGAGGTGTGCTCCTCGTCCTCCGAGCTCATCCGGATCTAATTGTAACCTAAGTACACATCCATGAAGCTTAGTAGCTCATGTCCAGATGTCGAGTCTACTAACAGATCGATCCTCGCTAAAGGGAAGCCGTCTTTTGGATAGGCTTTGTTAACGTCGATGAAGTCGACACATATTCGCCATTTTTCGTTACTTTACCAAGACGACATTAAAAAGCCAATTCGAGTATTGGACTTCTCTGATGAAACCTGCATCTAGCAGTTTTTTTGCCTCCTCCCAATGGCGATAAGTTTCTCCACGGAGTGGTTTCTCTGCTTCTACATGATGGGCTTGCGGTCGGAATTAATGCCCAACTTGTGGACTATTACTCAGGCCGGAATCCCCTACATATCAGTTGGGGTCCACGCGAAGACTGATAGCGTTCTGTCGTAAGAACGCTATCAGCTTGTCGCACAATGTCTCGGTAAGTGAGCTCCCAATTTGTACTCACCTCTACGGGTCTTCCAGATTTAGTGGGATTAGATCGGTTGCTTCATCAGACTACGCCTGCTGCAAAGTTGCTTCATCTCGATGGTCAAGCTCTCCCGCCGCTCTGGTATCACCACTCGAAGCAATTTGGGACATGTAGCACGTTCGCCTAGTGGCTTGGTCACCCAACACTTCACCAATACCGCAAACTGTTGGGAACTTCATCTTGAGATGTAGTATTGAAGTGACGGCTTCGAACGTTGTTAGGCACGGGCGGCCTGGTATAGCATTGTACGCGGAAGGTAAATCAATGACCAAGAAGGTGAGTGTATGACTCGCCGTTCTTAGGTACGCGCCCAGGGTGACCTCTAACTGGATCATTCCTTAGACGGTTACCGACTCGTTGTCAAGGCCGTAGAGTGGGCCATCGGTAGGTTTCGGTTGACTCTTTTTTAAACCAAGCTTAAACAAGGTATCAAGATAAAGTAAATCACGAGAACTTCCATTATCAATGAAGACTTATTTCAGTTTGTAGTCGACACTACTGTCCGAAACGAGCGCGAATACAACAAGGGGATCTGCATGGGGGGAGATTTCATGCTCCATGTCATTATCACTAAAATTAATGACATCTTCTGTGCGCTGCTTCTTCCACCCAGTCTGTTATTTCCTGTGTTCCATTGGGGTTTTGGCTGGTCGGATTGTGATCATGTTGACTACTCTGACCGCAACCCAATTCCGCGGCTAAGAAGGCTCTGGTCCTTTCCCGCCTAAGGTGCCAGAGCTCTGTCTAGACTTCCTAACGAACCTAGTGAGGTGGCCTCAATCTTCCGCTGAAACGTCTTGCCATCCTCCATGAAGTGTCCGGGAGATCGATGGAAATCGCAGTATTTAGCTGGATTTCCTCCCTCTGCCTTCTTAAGTGGTTTTGACCATTTAGAAACTTCTTCCCATGGATTTGCATGAAGACGTTGAAGCACGTGTCAGTTAGAGGCGTCAGGTTGATCGGCCCGTAGTTCTTTCACTCTGGTGCTCCAGTCTTGTGCTGCTTCCTGCGGGAGTGATCACCGCCATTGTGCTTCCTTTTTCCCTCGACAGGGAAAGAGCGAGGTTGTTCGGGCCTCTCGGGACGCTTAGCCTCGTTAGCCTCCTCGGCCACTGTGTAGGCCCTGACGATAGATTCTGTTTCTCGGAAGATCTACGGATTCTTGTGCGCCGGATACCTAAAGAAGTCCCCGTGTGTCAACGCGGAGATGAGTGAGCTTGGGAATCCTTCTAGCTTCCGTAACGAAGTGATCCAGGAACTTCAGCGGATTCTCTCCCTGCTTTTGCTTGATGCGGGAGAGATGTCATGGTTACTTCTCCTCTCGACGGCTGAAAGCGTATTGCGCCAAGAAGAGGTCAGTGAGCTCCCGGAAGCTCCGGATCGAATCTGACGGGAGACGGTGGAACCAGATGCAGTCACCTCCCTTCAGTGTAAGAGGCAAGTAGCGACACATTGCTGCATCCTCCAACCCCTGTAGACTCAGATGGGTACGAAAATGATCGAGGTGATCCATGGGATCAGTACTCCCATCGTAAGAGTTAAGAGTTGGCATCTTAAACTTTGCTAACATGGGATGGTTCAAGATCTCCGCCGTGAAGGGAGATCTGTCCAGATCTACGGCATGTTTGTCATCCTTGAGCACGTGGTTCCAGACCTTCTCCAACCTTGGATCTATCCGAGTGGCGTTGCCAGATTTCTTGGAGTTGAGGTAAGTTCTCAACTCCGTTCTTTCTTCGGGGTGGCGTGTAGCCGGCTGGCTACTACTACCAGTGGATTTAACGACCCGGGAGGCTCCCTCCTGAGTTTGTGGCCTAATCTCCACCCGAGAGTATCGGGGGTTCTTTCGTTCTGGACTCTCCTTCGGAGTCCTACTGCCCAAACGTCCTTCATGCCTTGGACGGTTTTGGGCGTGTGAGGCTTCCAAAACCTCAGTGTTAGCCAGCCTCCTGGTCTTTTTAGCCGGTTTCTTCTTCTTCTGACCTCCTCTCCGGGAAGCCGGATCAGGGACCATTTGGAATGGAGCCTCTTGCTGTGCGTTCTCCTGGCTGGAGCAGAGCATCATGAGCACTTGATTCATGTTGCTTATTTGCTCTGCCAGAATCTGGAAGAACCGTGTGGGCATCCCGTTGATTAGGTTACCAGCAACGTGGTCCTGGTCGACTGAGGCTGCATCTCTAGTGGCTTCGCTAGCTTATGCTCTAGTGTTCACCATTCTGGCTGATGACACTGGCTTGGAAGGTGAAACTGAGAGAAATTGTGGAGAAAAGTGGTTGGCTTTTTGTAAGCTTCCCACAAATGGCACCAATGATGCATCATGGATCCAAATTTCGAACAGATTCGGGTCAAGTCGTTTGTACGGGTCCTGCACCGTCCACCGATCCTACACACCACAACTGCGAACAAGAGGTCAGGTAACGGCGAGAGTTTGTCCCACCGAAAACATTCCGACGTTCAAGTCAGTAAACAGCCTTCGAATTAAGGTGCAAGTAAAGAGATGCAATGATAATGTAGAGAGTACTTGTGATGAGGGTGCTCTTGTTAGCTGAAAGACTTTGGGTTGCTCGTGAGGAATGAAAACTCTAAGTGCTGTGTTCACTGGGAACGTAGTAGCAAAGAGAGAGAGCGTTATGATACCGGAAGTGTGAGAGCTTAGCAATAGAAAGCTTTTTGTTGGTAGGTGAGAGCGTGCATTGGAGTGAGAATTCTATGGCCTTTTCTAGCCACTGTGCTGGGTTGCCTTCCATGTGTAGAAGAGCTTGATTCCCGCACTCTACTGCCTTTTCTGGTATGGATTTATTGCAATAGCGGTCGCTAGATTGATTGCTTTCTTTCTACGTTCTATAACCACTAGGGTTTCCAACAGATAGGGAAAGGATTTTGGCACCTTCCTTAAGGGATGTGCACTGATTCTGGGAGGAAACCGTTACAATGGAGATTGCCTTTTGTGGAGAGCGCGAAATCAGGGAAGAAAACCGTTGTTGATCGAGGATGGACAAGTGAGCCCAATTGGGCTTGGCCCACTTGAGGCCTGGTCATCAGCCGATCAACGGAAGCATTGACCGTCTTTGGATCAAGTTGTCCGTTCTACTCTTGGGCTTTTACTGGCTCATTAACCTTTCATTCAGTTAACGGATAGCGTTGACCGTCTAGGCGCAAATGGGTTGTTGTGAATCTAGGCCATTTCTCCCTCTTGGGCCAACCCATCACTGACGTACCCATTAACTCCTATAATTGAGCTCAAGTTTTCAAGAGCTTTACAATTTCATTCTCTAGTTTGAGCTGTTGATGCATTATTGAGACAGTTCATGATGAAATCGTGCTTACTTGAGTTCGCTTCATAAACATAAAAGTTGTCTTTAGAAACTTACAAAACCTGAAAATTTGAAAGTTCTGGCTAACTCATCTTTATGTGTCATTTGAGCCAATAACAAATATAAGGAGATCCATTTAATATGTTCCAGTGACTTTAAATGTGTTCCTTAGTGATTTGGAATATCTAATGAGTGAATGGCACATGATAGGGTGACATATCGTACTCACAGGGGCTGCAAAACTTTCATAATGAGAAGCTCGTCCTCTTTTTTTTTAACTTGAAGTTGATGTGGGACTTGTGTGGGACCTCTCCCATTTTTGTAAGCAGAGAGAAGGCCCTCTGTTTCTAGTTGAAGTCAATGCTAGCAAATCAGATTGGCCAGCCAATGGGAGCCAAGCCTCCCTTCCTGTTTTCTGGTGCTGCTACACTCTTCCTTTTTTCTTTCAATTAAAAGATTTCCTTATCCAACTTGCAGTTGGAAAATTCTTGTCAACTATCATTGGTAACCTGGAGGCTACATTTCCCAACCTACCATATTCCCTTTTTTTCACACAAATCTACTGATCTCCTATCCCTAGAATATCTTAAATAAGTTTGTTGACTTTATTAGTTTGTGTTTGTGCTTTATTTTCTTTATCAAAGAAAATTGTTTGTTTGGTGCGAATGCTGTCCTTGTATTACATACATTAGTGGTGTACTCCCCTGAAAAAATGCTTTCTAATATGGACAAAATTATACTCTCTAAACTGCAAAAACTATATTGAATTTGTGCATGATTTAGGTATTGTGAATTGTTACATTTAATTACATGATTTTAATTTATTAATATATGAAAAGTTGTCAATGATAATCTAGAAAATTTGGTTTTTTTTTTCCTGTTATAATAGTAGCATTTAGGAATTCAATTTATTGTATTGTGAACTTTTTTTCCTTTTTAAAGAAAATATATGGATGTACATCCGGATCCCAGTGGGACAAATTTCAGCTTCACTCTGCAGTTAAGTCATAGTAATCATGGATAATCCATGAAAAGGTATTAGATTTGGTTTTCTGCGAAATGGTGGGATTATATATATTTTTTGGCCTGTCATTTACAGGTTAGGAAACCAATCCTCTCCCTTGAACTTCAAATGCACCAAAGGTTTTTGTCTCGACCTCTACTCAAGTTCAAGTGTCTTGGCCTTTGAACTTAATGCATCAATGATCTTTCCAGCATTGTGGTAATATTGTTCGATACTTATGGGTGAACAAATGATTCCCCCTTCCTCCCCAGATTTAGTGTTTCTTAAAGATTAGAATAAGGGGATCACCTTGACTGTAAATAGTGTGCACAGGTTCTAACACATCATTCAACTAGATGAAAAAATGAATTTGTTTGCATGTTTTTTGTCTGTTATTATTGAACCCAAGATTTGTATAACCTATTCTGCAAATAGCGTCTGCCCGAAAATTGAGGAAAGAAATGCCAGGAATTGTTCATGCAGCCCGAAAGTCCAGCTCACTTTGTTTTTGGCAGGCGTATATTGATTGATCTTTGAAATTGAGTAGTTGAGTTTCATATTTTTGGGGTTTGACTGGAAGGATAATTTGCATTAGTTTCATTAGACCTTAGAAAGAATTGTTTCATGCTGTTCATTGATGTTCTTCTTGCGATTACCAAGTCTATGAGGTTGCTCTCTTCATGATGGAAATGTATGAACTGTCTTCCAAGCAGTGGGACTTTTATTCTTTGACGTGTCATGAATGGTGGGTTGTCATGTCAAAGCTATATTTTGGGGATTAGAGGGCTTTTTTTTTTTTTTTTTTGGGTTGTGGTGGATCCCATAGGCATTAGATGCAGCATCGACTTTGTTTCCTGAACTCATGTTTTTATTCTTTAGTCTGATCGCTATTATAGACTTGGATCCGCCCTGTTTATTGTCTGATACATCATATCATCTCAGCAACATGATTATTGGCCTCACTTGGATGAAGAGACCACTTCTCTCTATAACTTCAATTTAAGAGAACTTTGGATTGCATGTTTTGATTATCAAATCAGGTTGATCTGACAGAGGGAAGATATTTGCTGTCTGGTGCTTCAGATGGATCAGCTGCTGTTTTTGATATTCAACGTGCTTCAGAGTTTGAGGCAGGAGGTCTTATCGCAAGACACAAGTGCATATTTGTTGTTGATAAACAACACCAACATGGGCACAGATATGCTGTTTCCTCAGCAATATGGTATCCTGTTGACACTGGGCTGTTCATGACAGGCTCCTATGACCATTACATCAACGTTTGGGATACAAATACCACACAGGTAGATATTCACTTTGTTTTCCAATTGCATTCTCCATCCATTTGCAATTTTATGCTTCCATGGTCTTGAAGTTTATTGATTTAGGATGTTTCATGTTGTAGGTGGTTATGAATTTCAAAATGCCTGGAAAAGTTTATAGGATTGCCATGTCTCCTCTTGCAACTTCACATATGCTAATAGCCACTGGAACTGAAGATGTTCAAGTTCGTCTTTGTGATATTACTTCAGGAGCATTTGCTCACACATTGTCTGGCCATCGGGGTATGCTGACAACTGAGATCAATTAACTTATGGTTGCCTTGTGATCTTGTTGCTGTAAACACCTGGTTGAGAAAGAAGATGCCGACCAATCGTTTCTTCCCAATAGATGTCCAGTATTGTGTTTATTGATCCCCAGCTCTTTCATTTGAGTGTATGTGCATGTTCTAACATGGTTTGAGCTATAAACATTCACCTTTCCTCTAATTTCTAGTAATTAATGGTCATGTTGATATGAATAGTATACTTACTCTGTATCTATCAGCTTGGTTGTCTTGACATGCTGCCTTAGGATACCTATATCACTATTGATAAGTTTCCAGGATAAAAAGTGACATGATGATCACTTTTTTTTTTTCCAATGCTGCATTTATAGCTATAAGGGGTGTGTCTTGGTTCAGCAATATGGTTGCTTCAATGTGTCTTGGAGGCACTAGGTTCAAATCATAAAAATAATTTTTTTTATAATATAGGGATAAGGCTACATATATCAAATTGTAGTAAGCCACATTTTTATTATTTATATGATTATGAGGCTATAATGATATCACTCGAGGGTATTTGTCATACTTGAACTGAGATCCAACTGTAGAGTTCCTCGATTGGGATAACAGTGCCTTCGTTGTTTTAGTCGAAAAGTGGCAAATATAAACATTTGAAACATTTAAAAAATCTAAGAAATGTCCAACATGGTCCAGGACACTGCTTCTGTGATTCATCCCATGGCTTTAACGATGAAGCCCTAAGCTCTTTGTCTCTCTCTTTAGCCCAGTGCAACCCTCATCTCCCGCATCAGTTTACCAAAATCACCTCAGGAAAAATCCCTGAAAAATGTTGAAGGTAAGTACTGAATCTGTCATCAACAATTACTGGCCAATATTGGCAAATTAGCTTAACAACAGTCCTCATGTTTAGCTAAACCCCTTATAGGCATGCAACTTGGTGCTGGGTGCGCAAATACAGCAGCTACCACCCCTTTTCATAGAATGGTCAATAATCACAAAATAAAGTTGTATGGTAGATTGGTCGCAACAATACCATTGCAAAGGAGTGGATAAATGTTCCACCATTCCCGTTCTAGTTCTAAAAGAGTCAGTCTAGCTATAAGAGTCAACCTATCTTAGTCTATAATCAATCCCGCGAAGTTCACGAGTAGGATAAGTAGTCTTTACTCGGAGTAGTAACTAGGATAAGTATTTACAGTGGATGAATAGTAGCCATCTTAATCTATAATCATTCCCTTTTACTCTCTGCCATCTCGAGGGAGAGAAAAGATCTTTCCTTTGCTTGATGTTAGCAAGACGGCTTTTCAATCCTTGTCATAAAGTAAAAATGTTCTCCTACAGAAATATGGTTGAACAAAGTGTTGCCTTCTTGTTCTACGATAAGAATGATGAGGTTCAGGCTAGAACTATGAGGATTAACCTAACTATCAAAGTCAGCCCCAGCCTTATGCCAGAAGAGTAATGTTTCCCTAGGAAGAAATGATGGTATCATGTTACATGATTTCTTGATTTATGAATGTCATAGATGGTGCTTAAAAAGCACTAGTCGTTGCCTATTTTGCAAATATTTTCATTGATTATGGATCTGTTATAGGACACAAACTAGATTATATGTTCTGTTTCTACTACTTCTTTCTTGATTAACTAATTTATAATCCTTCAACATATCATTATAGACACAGCTAAAGTGTAAAGATGCTACTAGCTTACATATCTTGAATATCATTCTGTGGTGGCAGATGGTGTAATGACAGTGGAATGGTCTAAAGCAAGCGAGTGGGTTTTGATAACTGGGGGATGTGATGGTGCTATACGTTTTTGGGACATCAGGCGTGCTGGATGTTTTCTTGTTTTGGATCAGTCGAAATCTCAACTAGGAAGACGGGCACCTCTTTTGGAACGATCTACTTCAAATAAGGTTTAGTTCAAACAATTTCTGCTGAAGTTTATCAAATATGATTCCTTAAAACTATCAACAATTAAGTTTCAGAATGTCTGTTACATATGAGATTTAGAAAAACATTTGTTAGT
The DNA here is from genome assembly GCA_025585075.1 of Nepenthes mirabilis. Lineage (NCBI taxonomy): Eukaryota > Viridiplantae > Streptophyta > Magnoliopsida > Caryophyllales > Nepenthaceae > Nepenthes > Nepenthes mirabilis. The sequence continues at coordinate 12,691 of JAODPA010061990.1, read as the reverse complement.
GATGCCCCCTCAATGTGGGTTAAGATTATTAAAGTCCCCCCAAATAAAAACATGGTTATGGAAGCTGTACAGGGTTTTGCCTGGAGGCTTTTTTATAAATTTCTGTGCATAATCAAATTGAAGATACCTTTTATATGTGTATTTGTATAATCCAAATTTTGTGATATTTTAGAACCTGCATATATAATTTCATCTTATGATGTCTTATGGATATCTTTTTCACCCCATTATGCACAAGCATTCTCTTTTATATCTTTTATGGTAATAAGTCACGTCTGGAATATTCTTGTATCTCTGCCACTTCATCGTTAGTCGTTCCCTTGTCTGTAATGCAATGTTGTTCTCTCCTTTTCACTGTCTTGTGAAAGCATCTCTAAATCTTCTCCTGGTTCAAGTCATTGTGACGAGGAACCCTGGTCTTCTGGGGAAGTTGTGTTTTCGGGTTCTTCCCCTCCCGGCACTAACTGTTCTTTCTCATCAGGGCAGCTTTACCTTGGTTATCTTGCATTTTTTTCTATGTCAAAAGGGTGGTGTGATGGTCCAAACTGAGATTATTTGTTGATTGCATTTTTGCTTTTTATGCTTGTTTTCCTGCAAAAGGTTCACCTTTCACTATCTCAATATTGATCCTTTTTTTCTATGCCGTAAAACTGTCTTAAAAAATCTATAGAATTAATTGATCTTCAAAAATGAAAAGTTACATTCTTTCAGTTTGTTTTTGTGCTGCTATTATTCTTAATATGTGTTTTAGATGACCCTCTACCTGCCTTTTCTTCCCCTCAGGTGTCAACATCTAAGGCTACAGGCCATAGTTTGTCTGCAACGAGCCGTGGACACCATAAGAAAGCTTTTGGTAATGGTGTGAAGCAGTTGACTGCAGGAAGAATGCCAAACCTGGCTAAGGGATTTGTTAGGCAGAGGCTTCATCCTGGGTTGTTATCCATCCGGGATCGTGCCACTGCTCATTATGGGGCTGTCACTGGACTAAAAGTAACTGAGGATGGCACACATCTTCTCAGTGCAGGTTGGTTATTTTTCACTTCTGAAGCTACAAAGTCATTGTTGTATAATCCCTCCATCCTAATTTGAATGCTTTAGTGCTAAATGACAAAACAATTTAATGACTGTTAAATCTGTCATATGTCATGCATGCTTTTTCCATTTTTTGTCCTTAAACTACAATTGGAATAGACAGGACGGTTCTACATTTAGATTTGTTTGTTTCAAATGTGCAAAAAGCTATGATCACTTTTTTTAACAAAAGTTCGAATGGGAAATATAAAAAAATATTCATCTTGGAAAGCCAAGGAGAGTGAATTATGCTTTTTATAAGTAGATAGTTGATACCGAACATAATTCTTTGGTTAACAAGATAAATATTTGAGTTATTTGTCACATTGTCCTTGTTTTGAGTAAAACTAGGTGCCTAATGTGTCTTTATTGCTGAATGCACATTAGGTAACGGCAGCTATCTCAATGAGGTCACAATAGTGCTTCAAGCCATAGTTCTCCGTACACGAATGGAAAATGAGCCAATGCTTTGGTCTCCAGAAAAACAGTTCAACAAATGAATCAAGCAGCCAGACTTCATATAAATTAAGTATGAATTAAATTTATATATAATTTAAAAGTTAAGGGTGGGCCTTGATGCAATAATATTACTCTATTGTAATTTGGAGGTCATGGGTTTAAATTTGGTAAATGCATTATTTAATGATGCTTAAATTTAACTATGATCAGATTGTACAATGTAGTAATGTTCTACATTGGGTGCCCTATTTTTCTTCATGATAGACATTACAAAGTCAAAACGTATAAAATTAGTTTCATGATGCTTTTGCTCGTCATTGATTAATTGACTAGAAAAGGTTAAAAAAAGAAAGAGGAAATAGGATTAAAAAAAAAATCAAAGGAAAACGTTAGCAAGTGCAACTGTTGCTGAAAAAAGAAAAAAGAAATATGATAAAAAATAAAAGGAAAATGGTAACGACTGTAACTATCACACTTATTATACTCATTTTTTATATGGTGCTTTTGATACTAAATGTGATGATTTTCTTTGGGACATTATTTTACGTGTCACTTTTTATCATAAGTCACTTTTTATCATAGTTGTGTAATTGTTGCAGCTTTAACAATTTCCATAGTGGTGTCAGTTAATGGGTGGCCTGCTGGCCCAGTGTATGAGTCTTCCCACATTTCAGGTTCTAGGAAGAATCGTATGTAGATATAGCCTTATCTCTGCTATGCATAGAAGCCGCTTCTTTGGTTTGACATGTGAACTTTTATATCACAATTAAGCAACTTTGCACCGAGGCTCAGCCTAAGGCCATAGTGGTGCTTGTTAAATGGACTCAAAATCAAACTAAATTTAAGAATAATACCAAAGCATTTGCTGAGTTCTTAATCAACCATAAGAATAAATGTTGGCATTATTGTAAGGTTCCAGTTCAAATTTCATTTTAATCATGATTAATTAAGTTGAAATAATTAAATTTGATGTCAAAAGAGAAAGAAATTTAAGTCAAAAGTTAAAGTTAGATCGAGTTCCATTGAGTTGGTGAATGCCTGGTCGGCGCCCAACGCACACCCATGCATAGGATAGACAATGAGGTCAAGCCTGATAGACACCTGATTAGCACCTATACGCACTTTCCAATACCTTCATGCTCAAAACATGGTCGAAGGACGCCTGAAGTGCACTATTCAGAATATTCGTGCTTAAAGCCCATTAGAGACGGCGCTCGTGCGCTATAGTGTCTAGCTGAGCTACCTAATGCAGGTCCAACGAGCACTTGAGCGCCATTTCTGTTATAAATAGGGGATCCGGCTGATTTTCAGCCATTTTTCTGTAAAATTTGAGAGAGGATAGAGAAGGAAAAGAGGAGAAAATAGAGAATGAGAGAGAGAAAGTTAGAGAAGCTCAATTCAAATGAATTCAAGTAAAATTTTTGGTAATTTGAAGTTAAAGTAAGTGCATTTTAAGCCTTCTTTCCTTTGTTACTGTTCTTGTTTTAATTCTTTGAGCATTTCTTGTTTCAAATGTTCCTACATGGTATGATTTTGTAGCTAAGATATTTATGTTTAACATGCATATGAAATTCTTCTTATTTTATTGCAAAAATGTATGAAATTCATATCTAAACTAATATAGATTGTCTCACTTAGCTGAGTTCTATAACATTTCTTCATACATGTTCTAAATTTGTGATGTAATGTTCTTCCATGTTTGAATTTCATTTATACAAGTTCCTGCATGTTAAATTTGAAGAAAGTGTACTCTGTATGTTCTGGAAATTCATGAATTTTCCCTGCATGTTTGCTCAAAAGATGAAATTGCTGAAATATTTAAGGTTTCCAATTTTTTTGTAATAAGTGGTATAATTTGCTGTAAATTTCAGAATTTTAATTTTTATTTGATTTAAAAATTAGCATGTTTAAGTTCCTACACATTTTTATTCCTTGCATGTTAAGAATTAACAGAATTTAAAGAGAAAGCTCTACAATTATGTCAATAACTATGAACATTTTTCCAAAATAAGAAAATTAAGAAATGTGTGGAGTTTTTACAAGTATAAATATCGGACCATAGTTATAGTTCAGTAGGTAATATATTATAATATGCTTTAATATATTATAGCGGTAATCGAGATTTGAACCTATCATCCACAAATAAAAGTAGTGTTCAGCCCTGTCTATAGGATTATATGTATGACGACTCACCTACGAGTTTTGAATAGTAGCGTACGATTTTTGGTTGTGTGGAAACAAATATAATCCAAGTTTTGATTATCCACTACTTTGGTCGATGAGGCCCTATTGGCTCCTGGTTCTTAAGAAAACCATATAGCATGATTTTATAACATGAATTTGAAAAAGAACATGATAAGTAAATCTGAAAAACTGAGAATATGTATTGTCATGGAATTTCATAGTATTGTACTAAAAGCTGATGTATTGTTCCTTCCGATATGATTTAAATACAAATTATATATGTTTAATTGCAAATTACATGCATTATTGAGTTTTTGGCTCACTCATTACTTTAATTTTACTAACCCTTTCAGATGAAAAGCTTGAATACTTGTAGGATGAATAGGATTGAAGATGAGCCATTCGAAGAGTTTAGAATCTGAAATATGAAATGTTTAATATTGTATGTTAGTTTTTAGACAACAGCAGTTAATGTCTCATGTTATTCAAATCATGATTATGCATTTGAAATGTTATGAGTCTATAGAGGTAGTTTTGTTATTTATGGTTTGATGCTCATGGAATGTCAGGACTAATAATTGTGAGTAGTGGAATTTAGTTTTATTGAATTGATTGATTCTGATTATAATTGGTTTGGACGTAGCTCCTTATATATGGTCCGACATTACAGTTAGGTCTATATCGGAGCCACATGATGACGTGGTATATTTCGGGTCCTGTGTTTGGTTAATGATATTTTATTTTGGTCGGTCGAAGTATTAACGTGAAAATCACGTGCAAATGTTAATTAAATGGCTAATTGGATAATTATTAATGTTATTATTAATGATTAATTACGGAATCGGGATTTGAGACGTGACAATTATACTTGAAAATTATCAGCAATAAAGCAATTATACTTTCTACTATTCACATCACATATACTGATTGGACAAGAATCATTCACTGAGTTCTGTTACTGCATAAAACTGATGGATTGTGCTTTGTGTTAATATTGTCAAATTATTCACTTTCTGCCAATTTACTGGTTTAACCAGTTGGTCTGGTCTAGTTTTGGTCTAAGCTTCATGCTCTCTTCCCCCATCATTTGAAAAGTCGGGTAGCTGATCAAATTGATAAAATAAAAATCCATAGTTTCAAAATGCCTAGAAGTTGTCCTGGTATCTCTTCTCCTAGTTTAAGATAATGAAACGCTAACAAATTTCATAATTAATGGTTTTTTTTTTCTTGTCACCCACTGTTTGCAAATTTTAGGTTCTGATTCAAGATTAAGATTGTGGGATGTCGAGTCTGGCTGCAACACTTTAGTGAACTTTGAAACTGTCCGCCTGCAAACCAGCAAGGGCATACAGCTGGCAGCAACTCAGGATTCATCCCTTGTGTTTGTTCCATGCATGACAACTGTGAAAGTAAGTCATCCCTTTTGCAACGTTAAATCTGTTGGCTTGGCTGCGCTGAACAGTTTGCAGTCTTACATGTTTTTGTGCTGTTCAGGCATTTGATGTTTGGTCTGGCCATACATTACTCACATTCCAAGGGCACTATGAATATGTGAATTGTTGCTGGTTTAGTGCAGAAGATCAGGTATATCCAAATTCCTTGTGGTGGTGACCCTGTATATGTGATGTGCATGCAGCTTGCTAAAGAAATAGAATGAGGAAGTTGTTGATATTTGGATGGTAATTAGAGTTTGACGTATACAAGAGATTATAATGCTTGGTTGTGGAATCCAACCTTGACTTATGCAGATTTTTTTTTTTTTTTCATTTCAGGAGTTATATACGGGTGGAAATGATAGGCAAATCCTTATCTGGTCCCCATCCCAACCGATTTCTGATGAGGTGGTAACTTCTTAAAATTGTTAATCTTCTAATGTTATATTTTTTGGATCATGGCTTTAAGCTTTGTATGGGTGCCCATTGTTTTAATCAATTCGATCATGATCCATAGAATGTTGAACCTCATCATGGGGTGACGATTGCTTTCCAGGCATTGAGCTTTTGCCCTTTGTCATGTTCTATGTTGAGAGACTGTTTTAATTGTTATCCCGGTTCCCACATTTGAGCCGTTTTCAAATCACGCCTCCACTAATTATTTCCAATCAAATCCTCAGCCTTCTTAGGCTTATGCATTGAAGTCCGTGCTGCTCTGAAGCACCATTTTCTGATACATAATAACTTTGGGCCAAAGTTAACTGAAATAATTCTGGGGAGCACTGTCAACTGACAATTATCTTGGTTTGGGAGGACATACAGGATAATGGAAATATTAAAGGGAGGAATCCTGCTCAGGATGAGGATAACTGGAGTGATTGACATGCACTGTACCATGTGGTCTTCTAAATTGACAGGTATATGAAGCTCTATGTTTACATGAAAAAGAATATGACCTTGTACGGTATTACTATTCCAGTTGGATATAATTAGTCTTTGATCTCCTTTTGTCTTTTTATTGTTGAATTTGGAAGATAAGCTCCAGTGTGTATGAACTCCTCTGATATTTAGTGCGTCTTTCTTTTCTTTGTACATCTTAAGTGCACGGTCAAAAAGGGAAATGAGATATGCGATATGCGTGGATCTGAACTTCGTTGCTATTCTCTATGTTGACAGGAAAATGGTTGGAAACTTCTTTTTACTGTTGGCCTTTTCTTTGTTTGATGCCACTGCTTGTTTGTTATAATATCTTGACGCTCTGTATGTGGATTACTCGTGGGCCAATAAAACCTGAATTATTACTCGAGCAGGCTTATAATTGCTAGCTAAAAATTTGAGCAGTTTAATATCCAAGCTGCAACCGAAAATATTGTTGAAGACAATTTTCTTGCTTCACCAAGTGGAATGGCGCTGAATTTAGAAGTTCAATGGTTGCAATCTATATGGTATCTCTAAAGTTTAGGTATGACTGTATATTTGTACATCTGTGTTGAAAGACTAGCATTTCTCTTCCCATGAGATCATAAGTAGAGATTGTAGCTGTAAAGAAGGCCTTGACTTTCACTTTGACAGCTCCTTCCTCTTCGTGAACCTTCAAGCCCATCCGACTTCTTCATGGAAAGATCTGCGGTGATGCTGAAATCCCATTTTATCCAACATGGGAAACGGAACTTTGTAGGAATGGTGGCATTCGAACAGGATATGATAGTATCTTGTTCATCTTCTGGACCGCTGAAACAGTTAAAAGAGGATGAATATGCATGGGGTGGCAGACGATCTTGGCATCAAACAAATACCTTCCTTTATCCAAACCAGCTCAGCGTCAGATGCTTATCAAAATACTTTCCTTCTGAAATAAATAGGGACACCCTATTCAACTACAATTTGCTCCCTATGGTAGCATAGAAGCACTAAAGATTTCGAGTATTTAGCACTAGTAAGGAATATTTGTTTCTAGATGTAGTAATAAAGACCAATCAATTATCCAACAAGTTAATCATCACCAATGAAAATAATAAATACATTGAAGAAAATAAAATCAACGCAAGTATTGGTGATGAAGGAAATTCAACTAGTGAAAGTAAATAATAGTAAAAGTTAACTTACAATCCACAAAAATACTAAACAATAGTCGATTTATTTCTGACTTGTGATTTCTACTAAGAACTTCTTGAATGCTAGCAACAACGGAATTGAATAGTTTTCAATCTTCTTCCGGATCGTGCTTTGTCGACTGCCACTGGAGTTTGTGTATACACCACCCATGGAACTCCAAACTCACAAGCTAGAACAGTGCTTAAAGATGGTGCAAATCTTTTTAATGATAAAACCTTGGAAATTTAGTCTCAGAGGTGAAGGGAAGGTTTTCTTTCTTGGAAGGATCCCTTTTCATATAATAACACTCTGTGCTATACAATCAATAGAGGCAGCTAGGATTAGAAGATAAGCATATATATATATATATATATAAAGTGTAGTCCAAAATATGGGTTAAAATTTCGTTAGGGTGCTAAAACAATTAATCGGTGCACCTGCGCAAGTTATGCGCCCATCAGGTGCAAGATATTAGCAATCAGAGTATGTGCATCCTTTAGGCGAACATTAAGTAAAAAGCAACTGGGTGAAATATGCTCATTCGCAAGTCATGTGTGGATCAAGTGCAGTGCAACTGGAAGGAATATGATTGTGCATTGTTTTAGACGTGTATCGGGTGCAGGGTTAATGAAAGCAATACGCTCGTGGGCAGGATATGCACTCATCAAACACGGTGCTACTAAAAGAAATATGCTCATAGGTTGTCTCAGGTAACCATTAGGCGTGAGTCCTTATCCACTCGTAGCCCAAGCATCTTTCAGGCATGAGTCCTAATCCACTTGTTGCTTATGTGTCCTTTAGGCTTGAATCAGGCAAAATATTTTCTAATTGTGGAATTTGCAAATTATAAATATTCCTTGCACTTTTAGTTTAAACTGTGAGGAAGGCTTGCCGATTTCATCTCAGTGGAAAAAGATAGGAGATCAGATTTTTTGTTTTTTTTTTTTAATTCTTTGATAGAAGTAGTGAATGGATGGGATCTGAATTTATAACCTTTCTTTCATGGGCTGGAGTATTCGGCTGCTTAGTAAGTTCTATTCGAGTCCATTCCACTTGAATCCCCGTGGGGGGTAAAAGTATTAACCATTCTTCTGTTAATGAACAACTTTTTGAACGATCCTGAAGATCAAGTATGGACTATTAAACCTCACTTAGTCCCTTCGAAAATGTTAGCAATTTACTTAATGAATTTAAATAGAACTGTATTTTTAACATTGTCCGTTGCCCTGATCTTTTTTCATACTTTGTATTCTAATTGAGTTCCTTAAATCCTAAAATTCTTAAAATATCTATAAATTTAGTGTCTAAGACATGCCTCCTTGTACAAACTTCAAGCCTAAGCATATTGGTTAGACTCTAAATTAGTGGTGGTGGTGTCTCTCTTGGTCTAGAGTCTTTATTCTACTCTATTCTTATCTTGAACAAAGCTTAAGCAGTGGTGTCTTTGAACAGGTGGAAAAGTGACTGGAAAAATCCAAACCGGCATAGAAATGGATTTCGTGACAATTTTTGGCTTCGTTTGTGGATGGAAATGGATCATCTTATTGTGCATTGCGGTTCATGGTATACATTTATTGCCTGAAATGTTATTCTTAGGAATAACATACATAGTTAGAGGGTAATCAGTGTACCCAATTTGGAGTTCGATTACTCCTCGCTAAATTCACTTCAATTGATGTGGGTATCATAAATTTCATAAGAATATTACTTAAATAATTAGCGGTTGGGAATAGAAGAATATATGGATGATCCAATCTGTCCTACAAAAGGTAGCTGAATCAACATCAAGCCTAATTGCTTATGAATAAATGGGAGGAGAAGCCACCAAGGCTTCATGAACTGAAATTGCCCCAAAATGGAAAAAAGATAATTTCAAATCAATCCACTTGCGATTCCTCTCACTGCACTTAATGCCAAAACTTCTTATGTTAGGCAACTTCTCCATATTCCCTGAATCAGTTTCTACGTTATCCAAAAAATTAAAAAAGTTATTAACAATGAATAATAAACCTAATGTTAAGCTAGCATATTTAGAAAATTAAACTTCAAAAAAAAAAGAAAAAAGGGTTTCTTCTGTGCGTTAACGATTGACTATCCTTCCGATCTCAATGACAACATTGTCCTCTAACACACTAGAAAGATAGTACCATCAACAATGGTACCCAACAAGTTAAGTTTCCGGAATCAACAATGGCGCCTAGAAAAATAAGTTCATAAACAACAAAAACCTTTCAAAAAAACAAAAAAGAGGGTGGCCCAATATACAAAATTCTCATATCGTAAGATGTGGGGAATGTCAAATTTACACAACCAAACCAATATCGCAGATAGGCTATTTCAATGGTTTTATCCATGACTTAATCATTGTATCAAAGTTCACCCTCATACATAGTTCAGAACAATTAGGTAAAAGCAAGTTTGAACTTGTTGACAAAGCAAATATGCATATATGATATCATTTTGGCCAATTTGCCAAATGCATCTTACTACTCAAAATGTCTCTTTTTTAAAAAAGTACTGTTCAACAATTATAATTTCTTTGCAAAAGGTACAGGTCTCTGAAATTAATCTTTCTATGACACTTCCCTTCTCAATTTTGAAACCGCTGCTCTGCTTGTTCCATAGATGCACCCCATATGTCTCTCCCTCTAGCTGAACCAGCTTGGCTTTAACCAGTCTTTCATGGCCCGGTGTCTTAGGCCACTTGAAAAGCCCGCCTATGTGGGTCCAGTCCACCGGATAAAATGCAATCGGAGGCAGAATTCTGAAGTTATAGTGATCATTCTTCTCTGAACAACCCTGGAGACTTAAGTATGGCCCATTGTGACCCCATTTATTCCCATCAAAAGTGGTAGCAAATTCCTCGATGAACTTCAATAGAAGAGGATGCCCCTAATCAAATATCAAAGCCACATTATTTAATCTTGTCCATTGCCTTGATCTTTGATCGATACTTTGTGCTCCAATTGAGTTCCTTAAACCATAAAACTCCTTAACAACTATAAAATCAGTGTCCAAGTAAATATCTCCATATTTGTTCACAACTGCAAGCCGTATTAGATTTGATAGATTCTGGGCTAGTGGTATCTCTCCAGGGTCAATATTCCCCCTCTTCATCTTCTTGAAAATCGCACAGGGTTTGTGCGAAGTTCGAAGTGTTATAAATTGGTTGCAACAATAACCAGAATGACCATTTGTCGAAATCGGTAAATCTTGGAGAAAACCATTTGCCAGAGTGACCAATCTTAGAGTGACCATTTGCCGAAGTAGGCAAGCCTCGAAGAAGACCATTTATCAGAGTAGGCAAATCTCGGAGAAGACCATTCGTCGAAGTGAAAATTCAAAGTGAATTTTTGGAGTACAAATGTCGGAGTGGCATTTGTAGAAGTAAAAAACCAGAGTAGATTTTCGAAACGGCAAATGCCAGAGTGGCATTTGTCGGAATGAAAATCTGGAGTAAATTTCACTTGGATGGACAATAAGTTGTGTTGACCAAAGAGACTAGTGAAAACCGAAAATACTAGGTGATAGTCGCAGACAGTTTGTCTGGAAAGCTGGCAGTTGACTGTACCTTGTAATGTCCCAGGCACCTACATGGAGATATTGTCTGCTTTGGCAGCCACACAAACTCCGCACAGTTTTGCTCTTAGCAGACAGCCTCCACCACCTCCAAAACGCGTCTCGATGGGAAGGTGTCAACGCCTTTATAAGAGCGTGTTTCGTGCCCCCCTCCAATCCGATGTGGGACTCCACAGTCCACCCCCCTCAAAGAGGCCCAGTGTCCTCGCTGGCACACTGAACTCGGGTCTCGACTCTGATACCACCTGTAACCTCCCCAGGCACCCGTATGGAGATATTGTCCACTTTAGCAACCATACAAGCTCCGCACGGTTTTGCTCTTGGTAGACGGCCTCCACCGCCTCCAAAACTCGTCTCGATGGAAAGGGTATCCACGCCTCTATAAGAGCGCGCTTCGTGCCCTTCTCCAATCCAATGTGAGACTCCACAGTACATAACAGTTGACTTTCCAGAATTTGTAGGTTTTGCAAAGTATGTAGTTGACATACAAAGCATGCGCCTTCTGTGCAAAGTAAGTTGACCTACAAAGTATGCGTGTTCGGGAAAGCGCAAAAATTGGTGAAATCGTAGAAAAAGATAAAGTTGGTGTGACAAATCATCTACAAGATCAGGCCAGGTAAGCAGAAAATTTTGAGCCGGATCTTTAGAAGAGCACACCAGGCACTTCAGTGACAAACAAGAGAGTGGCAAGCGAAAGCGATAACAGCTGTAGGAGCGGTAGACGGAAGTAGTAGCGATAATAGTTGCGGTGGAACGTTGAAGGAGAGTGGAACGGAGCAGGAGTGCGGAAGAGAGTTCTCGTCAATCTACCGCCATACTTATAAAATCAGTGAGTAGAGTGTACCACTAGTGAGAAGAATGAACGAAGAAAAAATAGAGAGATAAGGAAGGAGAATTCCCTTATTTTGGATATTATTTTTCTTATTTTGTCTCGGGTGTGTAGCAGATATTCTGTTTCAAAAATTTTTATAACCGATTTTACATAGTGAAAATTTTTTCAGAGTTTATCCCATAATTTTTTTCTTGATTGAGAAGGATTTTTCATATTAAAAATATTATACATTCTTAGTTCCTTATTCCTACTAAATTGGTGACTGATGAGTGACAGGGGTTCATATTTTTCGTTGTGTCAGATTGTATGTGAATCCGAGTGTCGAACCCCAATACTCATTGGCTGGATAAGATAGGTATCCAATCAGTGGTATGCACTGCTATCATTATTCAAATAGATGGACTAATAATACTGTTGTTAGCTTAATACTAATGTGATTTTAGGGGTAATGTCCATATATTTTAGGCTAGTAACCATATTGGATTTTAATTACCATCTATATTGGACTGATTCTCAAAAGATAAAAAAATAGAAATGAAAGATTCAAACGATTGGAATGCTTTGTTAGCCTATGTTTTTAATGAAATCAGATGAAGAGATGAAGGTATTGGTAAAAAATCATATATGTGCGACAAAAAATTTGAAAAATTAAAAAGAGATGCCTGCCTCTTTAGACTGCTGAGACTTCAACCTAGAAAAGCAGTATGCTTTTTATATTTATGTCTCTTCAGAAACCTCCTCCTGTGTAGTTGGCTTATTATCTGATAAGTTTGCCATGAACAAAATGAAAATTCTATGCTTTTTGGTCCCAAAAAAAAAAAAATAAAGTAAAAGTAAAAAAGCAAGGTTGTGGGGTCGATGATGACGAGTAATCGTTTACATTATTATATATTGTTTTCCACCAAATGTCAGACTATGGGCAAATATAAAAAGGTAGTGATTTTTTAAGTTTACAATATTTAGCAAACAGAAAATTAATAAAACTGTATTGAATTGTAGACTTTAGTTTTTTTTTTTTTTTTTTTTTGACGTATTCATA
>JAODPA010061989.1:0-11121 GCA_025585075.1 Nepenthes mirabilis | reverse complement strand
CGTATGTACATACACACACCGCTACAAACCCCCACACCCATCAGCACGGTTACACGTATATATGTACACCCAACCATATACACACACCCATACACACACTCAAATACACCCATACGGCTACACAAATAAACTGTATCAATACTCCCTAACACATTTAATCCCCAAATTACCGCATCCTTTCATCACAGAACCTCAGCCCAAAACAGAACACGGTGCTCTGTTATTTGTCCGATTTCTGTCTTCTGAACAACATTCACCCAATTTCACAGCAACAAGAAAATTGTAAGAGGAGAAGAAGAGGAACACTGATTTGCGGAATAGGAAGGGAAATTAACACAAGGAAGATTCACTTGTAAAATTTCAGGGAGAAACGACAGTGGAGGGGTCACTTGCAAATTGAGTAGAAATTACAGTAAATGAGATTCACTTGCCTGATTGTTTGATTTTTTGCACACGGCTCAGGTTGATAGTGGCTTGGCTTCGACTCCAGCTCGGCTTCAACTCAGGCTAATTTTCTGCTTCGGCAACGAAATCGACACGGCCACAATGACAATGTTGATGACGGCCTGGCAGCAGGGTCGACGACGGCGACAGCAGCAAGGTGGACGGCAGTAATAGCAGCACTGTCGATGACGGCAACGGTAGCAACGCTCACGGCAATGGAAACAACAATCGAAGGAAGGCCTTGGTGGAGACTTACAAAAGTCTCAATAGCAGAACCCCTCTCACTTCTCTCGCTCTCTGCTCGGCTCTTCCTTCTTCCCACTGCAATCCAAATGGAGGGGGGTGCTGCCTCTGCCGTGTTGTCTCATTGACCTAAGAGAAAGTGGAGGAATTCACCTTCCTCGGACTCTCCCGAGTGGGCTTCTGGAGAGGCAGTTCCTCCATCGCCTACCCTTTCTAAGGAATGCCATAGGATAGATGTGACCTATGCAAAGGCACCTACTTTGTTTGCTAGTGAGTCATCGAGGAGGTCGGGCTTGGATAAGTCCTCATCAGACGATTTTGATTTTAGAAAATTGTCTGGAGAAGCCAAGGGCGATGAGTCCCCAGCAGATATTTCTATTAGAACAGTTGACCCTAAGTCTGCATCAAGGTCACTTTCAAATCGTCGGGGGCTAGACGAGCCGGTCAACACCGAGCTGAAGCCGATCGCGGGACGTCAATGTTGATGGCTTCTTCCCTAGTAGCTTCTGCGTTTGCTCCTCCTGTCTCTTTTGTAGAGAAGGGTGCTGGTAGCGGTTTGGTAGAGGAAGAAGTGGCTGAAGGTGACCCTGAGTCTAAGGCTACTGCTGAGGCGGCGCTCTGCTCGGGAGCGCCAACACCTAAGCCCCTGAGCACTTCGGGTGTGGCTGCTCCTCCTCTAGGCTTTAGGGTGCTCCTTCCTTACTATGTTCTACCTCTGAGATCCTTGTTGCTTTTGACTGGAACTGGTGCCAAGGATTCTCCTAGCCTGTCATGCCAAGGACGGCTGTCTTACAGTGAGGTATTCATGTCACAGGTTTTATCATACAGTGATCTTTCCTTTCATTGTTGTTCTTGACTAACCGTTGCATTTTCCTTGATAGATTTAGGAAGCACTCTGCGTGGTGGATGACGCATTGTTTTGGTGGGAAGGTGAGATCTCTCGACTATCCCGGCCACTTGTCAATCTCGCTGCACTAGAGGACATGGAGTGCCAAGTCAATGTGGTCGTTGCTGAGGCTTTACGGAGTGAAGAGCGGGATGCCTACCTCGATTGGGTGTTCTCTAAGTCAAAGGCGATATCTGGAGAGCTCGAGGATGAGAATCATCGAGCACGAGATTGAATAACCTTGCCCGAGGATGAGCTTCGAGAGACTCAGTAGTAGCTTGCTGATCTTTGGAGCGAATACGCTCGACTTGATGAAGAACTGAGGTCTCAATTCTGCCTAGATAAAGTCAGCCGTGAGATAGATGATAGGTTTCAAGACGTGTTCGCTTCAATAGGCGGATTGCAGCCTTGGCGATTCTGGGCTTTTCTGTTGGTTTCCTTGATTTGAGGAATGTTAGAGTTTGACGTCGAGTTGATCTAGTGGACTACCCAAAAACAGGAGGGGGCCTACGCCACGCTCACTAGGGGCCCTTGACATTAGGATTGTCACCCACTCGGGTCATAGGCATAGGCTGCGTTTTTGCTTTTTTCTAGGCAGATTGTCCTTGGTGTATATTTCAATTCTTTAATAAATTAGTTAGATTGCTTTAATCATTGTTGATGATGTCTTTGAGCATGTGTCAACTTGTCTTTTCCCAACATTGGTTTTACTTGCCGACTGAGCATTGTTGCTGTCATTGTCAGGCTTGTTCACTTGCCTCTGCATGCATGTGCTCTTTCCTATAGAGGGATGTCGCAACACTGGGAGAGACTGTTTGCCGGCTAAGCGTAATCACTATTGTTGTTGGGCTAGGATAGATGCACTTGTCCGATTGTGCTTATGAGGAGGTTGTGACTTTAAGGAAGTCTGGTTTCTAGCTAAGCATTATTGCCATTATTGCTGGGTTTCGACAGAGTCTAGACCGTCGCCTGTGCACAACCATTAGTACTCATCCCGATTAGAGGGAGTCGTCTTACCCATGCATCGGGTTTTTGTCCACCAAAGGTCTTGTTTGGTATTGGCACTTGTTCGGGCAAGTCCGACTTTAGTCCGCAAAATCCTCAGGGCCATTGTATTTCACCAATGTCGACTGATGGCTCTCGTTCCTATGAAAGGAAATCGTCGCATACATGCTGAAGAGCACCCTAAGGTTTTAGTAGCCGTTTGATGGGAATGTTTAACTTTTAGTCCGCAAGCTCCTTGGGCCATAATGTTTGACATTGTTTGTGCTGCTCGGTTGTTAGAACAAAAGTTTGCGGTTCAACCTCATTTGGGCCTCTTGGTTAACAAGATCAAGATCTTTGATTGGGTCACAGTCAGTCAGGTTATAGGTGAAAAAGTTCACCTGACTTAGAGCAGTCTAATTCATGGGTTTTGTACATGCACTCAAGTATTCAAATGGACCTAAGAGACAACATAAACAAATGACTTATTCGATTAACTAAAAAGTGTTGGCATCACATAAACAATTCACATGATGATGGAAAGCATACTTGTGCTAGGTGGCAATCTGATTATAGTGCCTCTGGAGGCGGGAGGTGCTTAGTGCCTGTGGGACTAGTTTTGTGATTGGGGGTGAGTAGCTTGTGAGCCTCGCCTTGGGGGATCATCGAGGCTAGGAACGGTCTCTCCAGGATGGGAGGTAGCTTGTTTGTCTTGGCGGGTTTGCCCACAGCCTCTATGCTTTGAGGGACCGAATTCGCCACCTTGGGCCACTTGCTTTCACCTCTGCCAGGGAGGATGTTACAATCATTTGAGTGAGGAGGTGGGTCCTCAACTTTGAGCAACCTGGAGAGTTGAGCTGGACTAAGCAGCCATGGATCCTCGATCGGGTGCTGCAAAAGGCTTCTGTTACGGCTAGGGGCCTTCGATTGTCATGAGAGTTGCTTGGATTCTGTTGCTCTAAGCTTTTATCTTGCATTCGATGACTTAGTTGGCCCTTCGACCTCATCTGGGGTCCTGTCACTTATGGCCACTTGAGCCTCAAGGTCGTCAGGCTATTGGATTTTTTCTGTTGGCTATCATTTTCCTTTAGTTGCTCCCCCTTGGAGGCGGAGACTTGGGAGTGGAAGGAGGGAGCCCCCAATCGTTACACCTCTAGGTGGGTGTTCTTGGCCTAGGGTAGTTCAAACATGGTGTCCATTTGTGCAGGTAGCGTCGGCACTTGTGGGGCCGATCATTCATCATCCTGGCTACCCAAGAAAGGAGTCATTGCCACTAGAGTCAACGTCTCTGGCCAGTTTGCTAGCTTGAGCCCAGGTATGAACTATGTCTGCTATGGTCATTTTTTACAGACGGCGCTAATGATATGCCCCTATATCCAGGCTGCCGAACGAATTAGGGAACCATGTGATCCAATCGGATATGTTAAATTAAAGTGGGTCTAATCTTTGTTATTTTAAACCTGTATCATACACTCTGCAATTAACGAATAATAGGTTAGAAGATAGTGGAACTCGCTCTCTAGTTTAACTTTTGATACTCAAATTAAAAATTTTTCTCAATGGACTAGAAAGATGGAAGGATGAAAAGTATCTTGGAGAGGTGTGCTCGATGGGAAGTAGCTTAGGGAGAAATGCGCTTGATTGGGAGCGGTTTAGAGAGATATGTGCTCAATAGGGAGCGGCTTAGAGAGGTGTGCTCGACTGAGAGCGGCTTAGAGAGGGATGCGCTCGATGGGGAGGGGTTTAGAGGGGTGCGCTCGACTTGGAGTGGCTTATAGAGGTGGAGGATGACGTTTTGGAGGGTAACCATTTAGATACTTGAATCCTTGCAGTTTGGGGCAGTTGCCTAATCGAAGATTGAATCATCGGATGCTCCATGGAGGTCCTAGGAGAAGAATCCTGATCTCTCCCCCCATCGTCCCCTGAAGCTTTTGGATTTTGAAGAAGGACTGTTGTTTGGATTTGAAGAGTGTACTCGAGGAGGAATTCGTAAGACTCAAGTTTTGTCTCCCATGGGTTTGTCCTAGAGGGTAGACCTTTCTCCTTAGGGTTCGAAAAAGAGGAGTTCTCTTTCCCCTTCTCGTTTTCGTCTTTCCTCTCCTCTCTTCCCCCTTCTTTTCCAAGAGGAAGAGATGAATATATTGAATAAGAGCGTAGTTTTACTGGTGCTGCGAGCTTGAATCTTTTGATCACAGGTGATGTGTCTTTGTATTTCTGAGAGAGCCACCCTCGTGCTCCACCCTTGACATGCTACAAAGCTAATGCTCAGAGGGCAGCGTGCTGGCAATTGTTGCCCATGATCCATGCCTTTGTTGATGCTCGGGACCATTTGGTGACAGTGCTACAAGGATTCGTCGACTGGGTTGGAATTTGTTAGTCATATTTTATGTTAGCATATTTTGTAACCGTGTCAGATCATTCGTTGTTTACGATATCATATTTCCTGGAAAATCTTCATCAGTCTTACTTCCGATGGTCGTCATCGCTACATTTTCAACCTCCATGCCTTTCTGTCACCTGATCTGCACCAGAGGCGTGTTTTCCAAAAGGTGGGCACTCGATGAGCGCCTGAGGCGTCGCTAAGATGCATTTTCCAGATGTTGGGCACTCGATGAGCGCCTGAGATGCCACTGAAGTGCATTTTCTAGAACGTGGGCACTTGATATAGGCACTCAGGCGCTGGGGCACAAATCCTTAAACCCTAAACTTGCACCTGCCGTACGCTCGATTAGTACTTGAGCGGTGCGGCCCTAATGTCTCTAACGGCTCTTTTGTTTAAACCTAGTTTTTGGGCTCTTTTATATACATGAGCCATTGTTCTTCTCCTAAGTAGTCTGAAGTGAAAAAGTGATTACACACTAACAACGATCATTGCTATTCTCTATTATTTCGAGCCAAGAATTCGTACCCACTGGAAAAAACTTCATCCCTTCTATGTGCTAATCTTTCAAAGCTTTCTCACCTTCTTATATTAATTGACCATACTCTCTTTCTTGCATATAAACCGTCATGAGTGATGTGGGAGGTATGAAAACTGTGCTCCAACGGTATATAGTACTCTAACGGTACAAGAAGGAAGAATTGACTAAAAGATCAGAAGGTGTCTCGTTCCGTTACTCGGAAAAAAAATCCAATGAGTTCCTTGGTAGGAATTATAAGACAGGAGTAAGTCGATTAGAATAATACGTTTGTACTACATGATCTTTAAGTTAATTTTCTTAGTACATATTTTTTCTGGCCGTAAAGCCCGAAGGGTTTTTTCTCGATAGCCATGATTATTGAATTTTTTTCTTCGTCACCAAAAATCAAATTTTTATTATTGCTCTTATTATTTGGTATATTTTAATTGTATATTGTTTGCTTGTTGAGTCATTTAGACACAATTATACTTTACGTATATCATATACTTGTGGAACTACATTTTCAAAATTGTTAAAAGAGAGGTCAAAACTATCGTGTCAAGGAACGCTTAGTTCCTTTCAATTGGTAACAGAGACTTCCCCCGATCTGTGTTGTTGATCTAGATGCATACTAGTTAATCTCTATCAATTCCTCTCTATTTTTATGGGAGCAACTATACATATTGAAAAGTGCGTATGAGAGTATTTATCAAATCAATGAAAAAGTGAGTGTGGGCCAGCACCAAATTGGATGGATTCCACCTAGAAGCACCACGGATGATGAACCGAAGGTTCTATCATTGTGGACTAGAAAAGAACTCGATGCCTGCAATTGAAATAGTAATGGGTTGCACATTATTTTTATGGCTATATCCCTTGAAGAATTTAAGCGTATCTCTATATGTGGAACCTCTCTGATTTGTGAAATATCCTTGAGATTACCCATGAAGGAACTAAATTGATTAAAAATTCTAAACTAAAAATACTCACAACTAGATTTGAAGAAATTAGAATGAATGATGACGAAACCTTTGATGAATTCTACACTAAATTAAATGACATTATCAACTCTACGTTCAATTTAGAAAAATGTATTCTCGAGAATAAAATTATCTAAAAAGTTATATGTTTTTTGCCTAAACGCTTTAGACTAAAGGTCACTACTTTTGAAGAGAATAAAGATCTTGATAAATTAAAAATAAAAAAAAATGTTGGTTCTCTACAAACGTATGAATACACTCTTTCTCAATAAAAAAGAACCAAATTAATTACCCTGAAAATTCTAAAGGAAGAGAGATATCGCCACTCGGATGAAGAGTCATATGGTGATGAGGACTTTGCCATTTTCATTAAAAATTTTAAAAATTTTCAAAAATAAAAATAGCAAACTTACCTTCAAAGGAAATGGCTTGGCTCGTAACTCAATTAAGAGAGAAAAAGAAAATTAAATACTCCAAAAGTTAAAAAAAAATCATAAGAAATCTAATGCCATGAATGCTACGGCTTCGGTCATATCCAGATCGAGTGCCCTAATTTTAAGGTTCAGAAAGAAAAAGCTTTAAATATTTCTTTAATTAATGATGAAGCGGATAAAAATCATGATAAAAAATCCTGAAAAGATGATGAAGTAAATTATATGGCATTCAAGATATCTATTATTAGTGGTGATGAAACCACTAGTACGCAATCTGAATAATTAGATTCTTCCCACGAGGAATTTGATAACGAATTTGATAGATTTTAAGAAGTTTATAACAAATTATTTAGGGAATATTTAAAAGTTAGGAAAATAAATGAAACATTAAATAGTAAATTAATCAAATCAGAAAAAGAACAAGTAGAAGTTACAACTAGATTGGATCGTGCCACGATTAAACATCATGAATTGGAAATGCTTAACAGTTCCTTAATCACAAAAATTAAATCCTTAGAATTAAAGCTTAGAAATATTAAGAATGACATTCAAAAATTCTCAAGTGGTATCCAAAAATTTGACCACATGTCGGGTTTGGGGAAAGTTGCTGGAAACAAAAAGGGTTTTGGTTATATTGAGAATATTTTCTAACACGGCCCGCATTCTAAAATAATCTTTGTTCCCACCACAAATATGCCACATAAAAACGTTAATACATCCAAAATCACTAAGTCTGTGTCTAAACGTGTGTAGAAAAGATTTGGCTCAAATTCCTTACCTAATCCAAATAGCCAAAAGTTCATGAATAAACATGCTAAGATCCACCAATCATCTAAAATAAATACTTATTTTAACCAAAGATCTAGGAATTCCACTTCCATTCCTAAGTCTATACTTACTTGCCATGTGTGTGGACAAATCAGTCACATTTGTTTCTATTATCATACCATCAATCTACTGTACAACCAAAGATAAGTAATAAAAATGAACAAATTCGTTAATCATATTCAACAACTGAATGATCAAGTAAAAATGTTAAATTAGAAAGTAAATTCGGGAAGAAAAATATGGATTAAGAAAAGTGAGCTATAAAATTCTACTAAAACTTATTCGTGTAATGTTGCTCACCTTGTCCTAAAAGCCCAGACCCATTCACTGTGGTACATGGATAGTAGATGTTCTAGACACATGTGCAATAAAGCTATGTTCTCCTCTTTGTCGGACCATCCTGATGGGACAATTATCTTTGGTAATGGCGCTAGAGCTCCCATTCTTGGTAGAGGTCTGATTTATATTTCTGGACTCTCAAAACTTTGTGACGTTTTGTATGTCTCTGGTTTAAAATCCAATATCTTGAGTATCAGACAGTTCTACGATGAAAACTTTGAAGCTAGATTTTTTTAGGATAAATGCTGCATATACGACATATGTGGTCTTTGTCAATTAGGAAAATAAACTAGGACGAGTCACCCATCATTTAGTGACATCCACACCTCACGTCCCCTCAAACTGATCTATATGGATCTTGTGGAACCATCTAGTACCAAGAGTCTAGGGGATAAAAAGTATATTTTAGTAGTTGTAGATGATTTCTCTAGAAATTCTTGGATAGACTTTATTCAAGAAAAGTCTGATACTTTTGATTACGTAAAAATCTTGTGTAAAAAACTTATAAATGAAAAAGAAACTTCTATTGTGAGAATTTATAGTGATGACGGAAAGGAATTTAAAAATTTAAGTTTTAAAAATTTTTATAATGAATAAGGAATTCATTTTGAATTATCATCTCCTATCACCCCTCAACAAAAAAGAATTATGAAATGAAAAAATTTGGTTATTCAAAAAATGGTTAGAACTATGATGTAATGTAAAAATGTTGCCATACACTTTTGGGATGAGGCGGTGAGCACCGCTTGCCACATAATCATCCGGGTCTATTTAAGACCCGGGATATAGAAAACTTCATATGAACTGTGGAAAGGCAATAAACCCAATGTTAAGTATTTTCATATTTTTGGTAGTCAATGTTTTATTTTATATGATAGGAAAAATTTAGACAAGTTTAACTCCAAAAGTGATAAAGAAATATTTTTGGAATATTCCCTAACCAGTAGAGCCTATCGGGTTTATAATTTTTGCAATCAAACCATTATGGAGTCCATCAATGTAGTTGTGAATGATGTTTCTAGTTAGCATCCAGAAACCCGTGATTGCCCTGATAAAGAGGGTGATCAAGCTAAGTCTCCTCTTGATCCAGCCTCTCCTAATATTTCAAAAGAGATTTCGAATGTCGTTCCTATTAAGGAACCTTCTACCGGAGTTCAATTAAATCACTCAAAAGACCTCATGTTAGGTGATTTGAGTGAAGGCATAAGGCTATGCTATTGAGTTCTAAACATGTTCGCCTGTACCTGTTATATATCTCACATAGAACCCAAAAAGGTAGAAGAAGCTTTGACTGATGAGTGCTGGATCAATGCTATGCATGAGAAATTAAATCAATTCGTTAGAAATGATTTGCGGTCCTTAGTTCCCTGACCCAAATATATCAATATCATTGGGATCAAATGGATCTTTAAAAATAAAACAGATAAAAATGATAACATTGCCTGCAATAAAGCCTATCTTGTTGCACAAGGATACACTCAAATGAAGGGCATTGATTAGAACGAGACCTTTGCACCCATGACTCGTCTTGAATCTATACAAATTTTATTATCCATTGCTTGCACTATGAGATTTAAATTTTATTAAATGGATATTAAAAGTGCTTTTTTGAATGGTTTCATCCAAGAAGAAGTTCATGCTAAACAATCGAAAGGGTTTTTTGACCCTATGTTTCCAAATCCATGTACAATTTGAATAAAGCTCTATATAGCTTGAAACAAGCTCCAAAAGTTTGGTACGAGCGTCTCACATCGTATCTCTGTGATTATGGGTTTGTTCGGGGCAGTATTGACAAAACCTTGTTTGTAAATATAACCAAAAAAGGTATGCTAGTTGCCCAAGTTTACGTTGATGACATTGTTTTTGGTGCTACCATAGACTCCCATGCTCAAACCTTCGCCAACTGCATGTCCTTTGAATTCGAAATGAGTATGGTAGGAGAACTTTTATATTTTCATGGCCTTCACATTAAGCTACTCTCTCACTGGATTTTCATCTTTCAAGCCAAGCATGCTAAGGATCTTGTCAAACAGTTTGGCTTTGATGATAATAAACATACTTTGACACTTATGAACACTTCTGTTAAATTGGATCGTGATCCAGCAGGACAAAGCGTCGATCAGACTCTCTATAAAAGTATGATCGGCAGTCTCCTATACTTAACGACTAGTAGACTCAACATTGTATTTAGTGTTGGTGTTTGTACCCGATATTAATCTGATCTAAAAGAATTCCATTTAAGTACCATTAAACGTATCATTTACTATGTCAATGGCACATCTAACTATGGAATCTTTTACTCTACTGACTCAGATTTTGATCAGGCTGGATATTCTGATGCCGATTGGGCCGAAAATGCCGCTGATCGTAAAAGCACGTCTGGAGGATGTTTCTATATTGGCTCAAATTTAGTTGCTTGGATGAGCAAAAAGCAGAACTCCATCTCCCTGTCTACCGTTGAAGCAGAACATATTACTGCTGGCAGCTGCTGCACTCAACTTTTATGGATGAAATAAATGCTTATTGATTATGGCATCACCCAGGACTTTATGACAATTTATTGTGAAAACACTAACGCAATAAAGATCTCTAAAAATCCTATTCAACACTCTCGAATTAAACACATCTATATTTGACACCATTTTATTCGAGAACTCGTTGAGTCCAAGGTCATAGCCCTTGAATACACTCCGACCGAAAATCATCTAGCTGACATTCTTACCAAACCATTATATACCATTCGCTTTGAATTCCTTAGAAAGGCGATTGGTATCAGCTCTCCTCCACTTAAATGATGTTCCATGTTCGATGTATAAAATAATGTAAATTGCCTTTTTTTTTAAATAATAGCACACTCGAGAAATTTATGAAACTAAAAAAGAAATTTAAAAAACAGAAAAAATAAAACAAAAACTAATAAAATCAAAATCACTAAATGAATAATAATGGTACGTTTGGTTATTGGAATAGAATAGGTGGGAATAGAATAATTATTTCAGGGAATAGAAAAGGATGAGAATAGAGTTAGAATTGTTATTCTTATATTTGGTTGTTGGAATATAATAATGTGAGAATTAATATTC